>CM065590.1:165216326-165479035 GCA_033119425.1 Bufotes viridis
CCATAAATCTGGTGTCCCAGCACTGGCTGGCAAACTATAATAGTGTCCGCCAAAACATATATTTTGTTCTGGGGTGAAATTCACTTGCCAAAATAGCAATCCCCTAAATCTGGTGTCCCAGCACTGGCTGGCAAACTATAATAGTGTCCGCCAAAACATATATTTTGTTCTGGGGTGGAATTCAATTGCCAAAATAGCAATCCCCTAAATCTGGTGTGCCAGCACTGGCTGGCAAATTATAATAGTGTCCGCCAAAACATATATTTTGTTCTGGGGTGAAATTCAATTGCCAAAATAGCAATACCATAAATCTGGTGTCACAGCTGTGGCTGGCAAACTATAATAGTGTCCGCCAAAACATATATTTTGTTCTGGGGTGAAATTCAATTGCCAAAATAGCAATCCCTAAATCTGGTGTCCCAGCACTGGCTGGCAAACTATAATAGTGTCCGCCAAAACATATATTTTGTTCTGGGGTGAAATTCACTTGCCAAAATAGCAATCCCCTAAATCTGGTGTCCCAGCACTGGCTGGCAAACTATAATAGTGTCCGCCAAAACATATATTTTGTTCTGGGGTGGAATTCAATTGCCAAAATAGCAATTCCCTAAATCTGGTGTGCCAGCACTGGCTGGCAAATTATAATAGTGTCCGCCAAAACATATATTTTGTTCTGGGGTGAAATTCAATTGCCAAAATAGCAATACCATAAATCTGGTGTCACATCTGTGGCTGGCAAACTATAATAGTGTCCGCCAAAACATATAATTTGTTCTGGGGTGAAATTCACTTGCCAAAATAACAATCCCCTAAATCTGGTGTCCCTGCACTGGCTGGCAAACTATAATAGTGTCCGCCAAAACATATATTTTGTTCTGGGGTGAAATTCAATTGCCAAAATAGCAATACCATAAATCTGTTGTCACAGCTGTGGCTGGCAAACTATAATAGTGTCCGCCAAAACAAATATTTTGTTCTGGGGTGAAATTCACTTGCCAAAATAGCAATCCCCTAAATCTGGTGTCCCAGCACTGGCTGGCAAACTATAATAGTGTCCGCCAAAACATATATTTTGTTCTGGGGTGAAATTCAATTGCCAAAATAGCAATCACCATAAATCTGGTGTCCCAGCACTGGCTGGCAAATTATAATAGTGTCCGCCAAAACATATATTTTGTTCTGGGGTGAAATTCAATTGCCAAAATAGCAATACCATAAATCTGGTGTCACATCTGTGGCTGGCAAACTATAATAGTGTCCGCCAAAACATATAATTTGTTCTGGGGTGAAATTCACTTGCCAAAATAACAATCCCCTAAATCTGGTGTCCCTGCACTGGCTGGCAAACTATAATAGTGTCCGCCAAAACATATATTTTGTTCTAGGGTGAAATTCAATTGCCAAAATAGCAATACCATAAATCTGGTGTGACAGCTGTGGCTGGCAAACTATAATAGTGTCCGCCAAAACATATATTTTGTTCTGGGGTGAAATTCACTTGCCAAAATAGCAATCCCCTAAATCTGGTGTCCCAGCACTGGCTGGCAAACTATAATAGTGTCCGCCAAAACATATATTTTGTTCTGGGGTGAAATTCAATTGCCAAAATAGCAATCCCTAAATCTGGTGTGCCAGCACTGGCTGGCAAACTATAATAGTGTCCGCCAAAACATATATTTTGTTCTGGGGTGAAATTCAATTGCCAAAATAGCAATACCATAAATCTGTGTGTCACAGCTGTGGCTGGCAAACTATAATAGTGTCCGCCAAAACATATATTTTGTTCTGGGGTGAAATTCAATTGCCAAAATAGCAATCCCCTAAATCTGGTGTCCCAGCACTGGCTGGCAAACTATTATAGTGTCCGGCAAAACATATATTTTATTCTGGGGTGAAATTCAATTGCCAAAATAGCAATACCATAAATCTTGTGTCACAGCTGTGGCTGGCAAACTATAATAGTGTCCGCCAAAACATATATTTTGTTCTGGGGTGAAATTCACTTGCCAAAATAGCAATCCCTAAATCTGGTGTCCCAGCACTGGCTGGCAAACTATAATAGTGTCCGCCAAAACATATATTTTGTTCTGGGGTGAAATTCAATTGCCAAAATAGCAATCCCCTAAATCTGGTGTGCCAGCGCTGGCTGGCAAATTATAATAGTGTCCGCCAAAACATATATTTTGTTCTGGGGTGAAATTCAATTGCCAAAATAGCAATCACCATAAATCTGGTGTCCCAGCTCTGGCTGGCAAACTATAATAGTGTCCGCCAAAACATATATTTTGTTCTGGGGTGAAATTCAATTGCCAAAATAGCAATCCCTAAATCTGGTGTCCCAGCACTGGCTGGCAAACTATAATAGTGTCCGCCAAAACATATATTTTGTTCTGGGGTGAAATTCAATTGCCAAAATAGCAATCCCATAAATCTGGTGTCCCAGCATGTGGCTGGCAAACTATAATAGTGTCCGCCAAAACATATATTTTGTTCTGGGGTGAAATTCACTTGCCAAAATAGCAATCCCCTAAATCTGGTGTCCCAGCACTGGCTGGCAAACTATAATAGTGTCCGCCAAAACATATATTTTGTTCTGGGGTGAAATTCAATTGCCAAAATAGCAATACCCTAAATCTGGTGTCCCAGCACTGGCTGGCAAACTATAATAGTGTCCGCCAAAACATATATTTTGTTCTGGGGTGAAATTCAATTGCCAAAATAGCAATACCATAAATCTGGTGTCACAGCTGTGGCTGGCAAACTATAATAGTGTCCGCCAAAACATATATTTTGTTCTGGGGTGAAATTCAATTGCCAAAATAGCAATCCCCTAAATCTGGTGTCCCAGCACTGGCTGGCAAACTATAATAGTGTCCGCCAAAACATATATTTTGTTCTGGGGTGAAATTCACTTGCCAAAATAGCAATCCCTAAATCTGGTGTCCCAGCACTGGCTGGCAAACTATAATAGTGTCCGCCAAAACATATATTTTGTTCTGGGGTGAAATTCACTTGCCAAAATAGCAATCCCCTAAATCTGGTGTCCCAGCACTGGCTGGCAAACTATAATAGTGTCCGCCAAAACATATATTTTGTTCTGGGGTGGAATTAAATTGCCAAAATAGCAATCCCCTAAATCTGGTGTGCCAGCGCTGGCTGGCAAATTATAATAGTATCCGCCAAAACATATATTTTGTTCTGGGGTGAAATTCAATTGCCAAAATAGCAATACCATAAATCTGGTGTCACATCTGTGGCTGGCAAACTATAATAGTGTCCGCCAAAACATATATTTTGTTCTGGGGTGAAATTAACTTGCCAAAATAGCAATCCCCTTAATCTGGTGTCCCAGCACTGGCTGGCAAAATATAATAGTGTCCGCCAAAACATATATTTTGTTCTTGGGTGTAATTAAATTGCCAAAATAGCAATACCATAAATCTGGTGTCACATCTGTGGCTGGAAAACTATAATAGTGTTCAGCCAAAACATATATTTTGTTCTGGGGTGAAATTCAATTGCCAAAATAGCAATACCATAAATCTGGTGTCATATCTGTGGCTGGCAAGCTATAATAGTGTCCGCCAAAACATATATTTTGTTCTGGGGTGAAATTCAATTGCCAAAATAGCAATACCATAAATCTGGTGTCCAGCATGTGGCTGGCAAACTATAATAGTGTCCGCCAAAACATATATTTTGTTCTGGGGTGAAATTCACTTGCCAAAATAGCAATCCCCTAAATCTGGTGTCCCAGCACTGGCTGGCAAACTATAATAGTGTCCGCCAAAACATATATTTTGTTCTGGGGTGAAATTCAATTGCAAAATAGCAATACCATAAATCTGGTGCCTCAGCTGTGGCTGGCAAACTATAATAGAGTCTGCCAAAATATATATTTTGTTCTGGGGTGAAAATCACTTGCCAAAATAGCAATTTCCTAAATCTGGTGTCCCAGCACTGGCTGGCAAACTATAATAGTGTCCGCCAAAACTTATATTTTGTGCTGGGGTGAAATTCAATTGCCAAAGTAGCAATCACCTAAATCTGGTGTCACAGCTGTGGCTGGCAAACTATTATAGTGTCTGACAAAACATATATTTTGTTCTGGGGTGAAATTCAATTGCCAAAATAGTAATCCCATAAATCTGGTGTCACAACTGTGGCTGGCAAACTATAATAGTGTCCGCCAAAACAAATATTTTGTTCTGGGGTGAAATTCAATTGCCAAAATAGCAATACCATAAATCTGGTGTCACATCTGTGGCTGGCAAACTATAATAGTGTCCGCCAAAACATATAATTTGTTCTGGGGTGAAATTCACTTGCCAAAATAACAATCCCCTAAATCTGGTGTCCCTGCACTGGCTGGCAAACTATAATACTGTCCGCCAAAACATATATTTTGTTCTAAGGTTAAATTCAATTGCAAAAATAGCAATACCATAAATCTGCGGTCACAGCTGTGGCTGGCAAACTATAATAGTGTCCGCCAAAACAAATATTTTGTTCTAGGGTAAAATTCAATTGCCAAAATAGCAATCCCCTAAATCTGGTGTCCCAGCACTGGCTGGCAAACTATTATAGTGTCCGGCAAAACATATATTTTATTCTGGGGTGAAATTCAATTGCAAAAATAGCAATACCATAAATCTTTTGTCACAGCTGTGGCTGGCAAACTATAATAGTGTCCGCCAAAACATATATTTTGTTCTGGGGTGAAATTCACTTGCCAAAATAGCAATCCCCTAAATCTGGTGTGCCAGCGCTGGCTGGCAAATTATAATAGTGTCCGCCAAAACATATATTTTGTTCTGGGGTGAAATTTAATTGCCAAAATAGCAATACCATAAATCTGGTGTCACATCTGTGGCTGGCAAACTATAATAGTGTCCGCCAAAACATATATTTTGTTCTGGGGTGAAATTAACTTGCCAAAATAGCAATCCCCTTAATCTGGTGTCCCAGCACTGGCTGGCAAACTATAATAGTGTCCGCCAAAACATATATTTTGTTCTTGGGTGGAATTAAATTGCCAAAATAGCAATACCATAAATCTGGTGTCACATCTGTGGCTGGCAAACTATAATAGTGTCCGCCAAAACATATATTTTGTTCTGGGGTGGAATTAAATTGCCAAAATAGCAGTCCCCTAAATCTGGTATGCCAGCGCTGGCTGGCAAATTATAATAGTGTCTGCCAAAACATATATTTTGTTTTGGGGTGAAATTCAATTGCCAAAATAGCAATACCATAAATCTGGTGTCACATCTGTGGCTGGCAAACTATAATAGTGTCCGCCAAAACATATATTTTGTTCTGGGGTGAAATTCAATTGCAAAAATAGCAATACCATAAATCTTTTGTCACAGCTGTGGCTGGCAAACTATAATAGTGTCCGCCAAAACATATATTTTGTTCTGGGGTGAAATTCACTTGCCAAAATAGCAATCCCCTAAATCTGGTGTCCCAGCACTGGCTGGCAAACTATAATAGTGTCCGCCAAAACATATATTTTGTTCTGGGGTGGAATTCAATTGCCAAAATAGCAATCCCCTAAATCTGGTGTGCCAGCGCTGGCTGGCAAATTATAATAGTGTCCGCCAAAACATATATTTTGTTCTGGGGTGAAATTCAATTGCCAAAATAGCAATACCATAAATCTGGTGTCACATCTGTGGCTGGCAAACTATAATAGTGTCCGCCAAAACATATATTTTGTTCTGGGGTGAAATTAACTTGCCAAAATAGCAATCCCCTAAATCTGGTGTCCCAGCACTGGCTGGCAAACTATAATAGTGTCCGCCAAAACATATATTTTGTTCTTGGGTGAAATTCAATTGCCAAAATAGCAATACCATAAATCTGGTGTCACATCTGTGGCTGGCAAACTATAATAGTGTCCGCCAAAACATATATTTTGTTCTGGGGTGGAATTCAATTGCCAAAATAGCAGTCCCCTAAATCTGGTATGCCAGCGCTGGCTGGCAAATTATAATAGTGTCCGCCAAAACATATATTTTGTTCTGGGGTGAAATTCAATTGCCAAAATAGCAATACCATAAATCTGGTGTCACATCTGTGGCTGGCAAACTATAATAGTGTCCGCCAAAACATATATTTTGTTCTGGGGTGAAATTCAATTGCCAAAATAGCAATACCATAAATCTGGTGTCACAGCTGTGGCTGGCAAACTATAATAGTGTCCGCCAAAACATATATTTTGTTCTGGGGTGAAATTCACTTGCCAAAATAGCAATCCCTAAATCTGGTGTCCCAGCACTGGCTGGCAAACTATAATAGTGTCCGCCAAAACATATATTTTGTTCTGGGGTGAAATTCAATTGCAAAATAGCAATACCATAAATCTGGTGTCTCAGCTGTGGCTGGCAAACTATAATAGTGTCTGCCAAAATATATATTTTGTTCTGGGGTGAAATTCACTTGCCAAAATAGCAATTCCCTAAATCTGGTGTCCCAGCACTGGCTGGCAAACTATAATAGTGTCCGCCAAAACATATATTTTGTTCTGGGGTGAAATTCAATTGCCAAAGTAGCAATCACCTAAATCTGGTGTCACAGCTGTGGCTGGCAAACTATTATAGTGTCCGACAAAACATATATTTTGTTCTGGGGTGAAATTCAATTGCCAAAATAGCAATCCCATAAATCTGGTGTCACAGCTGTGGCTGGCAAACTATAATAGTGTCCGCCAAAACATATATTTTGTTCTGGGGTGAAATTCAATTGCCAAAATAGCAATCCCCTAAATCTGGTGTCCCAGTCTGCTGGCTGGCAAACTATAATAGTGTCCTCCAAAACATATATTTTGTTCTGGGTTGAAATTCAATTGCCAAAATAGCAATACCATAAATCTGGTGTCACAGCTGTGGCTGGCAAACTATAATAGTGTCCAGCCAAAACATATATTTTGTTCTGGGGTGAAATTCAATTGCCAAAATAGCAATACCATAAATCTGGTGTCACAGCTGTGGCTGGCAAACTATAATAGTGTCCGCCAAAACATATATTTTGTTCTGGGGTGAAATTCAATTGCCAAAATAGCAATCCTCTAAATCTGGTGTCCCAGCACTGGCTGGCAAACTATAATAGTGTCCGCCAAAACATATATTTTGTTCTGGGGTGAAATTCAATTGCCAAAATAGCAATACCATAAATCTGGTGTCACAGCTGTGGCTGGCAAACTATAATAGTGTCAGCCAAAACATATATTTTGTTCTGGGGTGAAATTCAATTGCCAAAATAGCAATACCATAAATCTGGTGTCCCAGCTGTGGCTGGCAAACTATAATAGTGTCCGCAAAACATATATTTTGTTCTGGGGTGAAATTCAATTGCCAAAATAGCAATACCATAAATCTGGTGTCCCAGCATGTGGCTGGCAAACTATAATAGTGTCCGCCAAAACATATATTTTGTTCTGGGGTGAAATTCAATTGCCAAAATAGCAATACCATAAATCTGGTGTCCAGCACTGTGGCTGGCAAAACTATAATAGTGTCCGCCAAAACATATATTTTGTTCTGGGGTGAAATTCAATTGCCAAAATAGCAATACCATAAATCTGGTGTCCCAGCTGTGGCTGGCAAACTATAATAGTGTCCGCCAAAACATATATTTTGTTCTGGGGTGAAATTCAATTGCCAAAATAGCAATACCATAAATCTGGTGTCACAGCTGTGGCTGGCAAACTATAATAGTGTCCGCTAAAACATATATTTTGTTCTGGGGTGAAATTCAATTGCCAAAATAGCAATACCCTAAATCTGGTGTCCCAGCTGTGGCTGGCAAACTATAATAGTGTCCGCCAAAACATATATTTTGTTCTGGGGTGAAATTCAATTGCCAAAATAGCAATACCATAAATCTGGTGTCACAGCTGTGGCTGGCAAACTATAATAGTGTCCGCCAAAACATATATTTTGTTCTGGGGTGAAATTCAATTGCCAAAATAGCAATCCCTAAATCTGGTGTCACAGCTCTGGCTGGCAAACTATAATAGTGTCCGCCAAAACATATATTTTGTTCTGGGGTGAAATTCAATGGCCAAAATAGCAATACCGTAAATCTGGTGTCACAGCTGTGGCTGGCAAACTATAATAGTGTCAGCCAAAACAGATATTTTGTTCTGGGGTTAAATTCACTTGCTAAAATAGCAATCCCCTAAATCTGGTGTCCCAGCTCTGGCTGACAAACTATAATAGTGTCTGCCAAAACATATATTTTGTTCTGGGGTGAAATTCACCTGCCAAAATAGCAATACCATAAATCTGGTGTCACAGCTGTGGCTGGGAAACTATAATAGTGTCCGCCAAAACATATATTTTGAACTGGGGTGAAATTCAATTGCCAAAATAGCAATCCCTTAAATCTGGTGTCCCTGCACTGGCTGGAAAACTATAATAGTGTCCGCCAAAACATATATTTTGTTCTGGGGTTAAATTCATTTGCCAAAATAGCAATCCCCTAAATCTGGTGTCCCAGCACTGGCTGGCAAACTATAATAGTGTCGGCCAAAACATATATTTTGTTCTGGGGTGAAATTCAATTGCCAAAATAGCAATACCATAAATCTGTGTGTCAGAACTGTGGCTGGAAAACTATAATAGTGTCCGCCAAAACATATATTTTGTTCTGGGGTGAAATTAATTTGCCAAAATAGCAATCCACTAAATCTGGTGTCCCTGCACTGGCTGGCAAACTGTAATAGTGTCCGCCAAAACCATATATTTTGTTCTGGGGTGAAATTCACTTGGCAATTTAGCAATCCCTAAATCTGGTGTCCCTGCACTGGCTGGCAAACTATAATAGTGTCCGCCAAAACATATATTTTGTTCTGGGGTGAAATTCAATTGCCAATATAGCAATACCATAAATCTGTTGTCACAGCTGTGGCTGGCAAACTATAATAGTGTCCGCTAAAACATATATTTTGTTCTGGGGTGAAATTCACTTGCCAAAATAGCAATCCTATAAATCTGGTGTCCCAGCACTGGCTGGCAAACTATAATAGTGTCTCTCAAAACATATATTTTGTTCTGGGGTGAAATTCAATTGCCAAAATAGCAATCCCCTAAATCTGGTGTCCCAGCACTGGATGGCAAATTATAATAGTGTCCGCCAAAACATATATTTTGTTCTGGGGTGAAATTCAATTGCCAAAATAGCAATACCATAAATCTTGTGTGTCACAGCTGTGGCTGGCAAACTATAATAGTGTCCGCCAAAACATATATTTTGTTCTGGGGTGAAATTCAATTGCCAAAATAGCAATTCCATAAATCTTTTGTCACAGCTGTGGCTGGCAAACTATAATAGTGTCCGCCAAAACATATATTTTGTTCTGGGGTGAAATTCACTTGCCAAAATAGCAATCCTCTAAATCTGGTGTCCCAGCTACTGGCTGGGAAACTATAATAGTGTCTCTCAAAACATATATTTTGTTCTGGGGTGGAATTCAATTGCCAAAGTAGCAATCCCTTAAATCTGGTGTCCCAGCACTGGATGGCAAATTATAATAGTGTCCGCCAAAACATATATTTTGTTCTGGGGTGAAATTCAATTGCCAAAATAGCAATACCATAAATCTGGTGTCACAGCATCTGGCTGGCAAACTATAATAGTGTCCGCCAAAACATATATTTTGTTCTGGGGTGAAATTCAATTGCCAAAATAGCAATCCCATAAATCTGGTGTCCCAGCACTGGCTGGCAAACTATAATAGTGTCCGCCAAAACATATATTTTGTTCTGGGGTGAAATTCAATTGCCAAAATAGCAATACCATAAATCTGGTGTCCCAGCTGTGGCTGGCAAACTATAATAGTGTCCACCAAAACATATATTTTGTTCTGGGGTGAAATTCACTTGCCAAAATAGCAATCCTCTAAATCTGGTGTCCCAGCACTGGCTGGCAAACTATAATAGTGTCCGTCAAAACATATATTTTGTTCTGGGGTGAAATTCAATTGCCAAAATAGCAATCACCTAAATCTGGTGTCCCAGCACTGGCTGGCAAATTATAATAGTGTCCGCCAAAACATATATTTTGTTCTGGGGTGAAATTCAATTGCCAAAATAGCAATACCATAAATCTTGTGTCACAGCTGTGGCTGGCAAACTATAATAGTGTCCGCCAAAACATATATTTTGTTCTGGGGTGAAATTCAATTGCCAAAATAGCAATCCCTAAATCTGGTGTCCCAGCACTGGCTGGCAAACTATAATAGTGTCCGCCAAAACATATATTTTGTTCTGGGGTGAAATTCAATTGCCAAAATAGCAATCACTTAAATCTGGTGTCCCAGCACTGGCTGGCAAACTATAATAGTGTCCGCCAAAACATATATTTTGTTCTGGGGTGAAATTCAATTGCCAAAATACCAATCACCTAAATCTGGTGTCCCAGCACTGGCTGGCAAATTATAATAGTGTCCGCCAAAACATATATTTTGTTCTGGGGTGAAATTCAATTGCCAAAATAGCAATACCATAAATCTAGTGTCACATCTGTGGCTGGCAAACTATAATAGTGTCCGCCAAAACATATATTTTGTTCTGGGGTTAAATTCACTTGCCAAAATAGCAATACCATAAATCTGGTGTCACTAGCTGTGGCTGGCAAACTATACTAGTGTCCGCCAAAACATATATTTTGTTCTGTGGTGAAATTCAATTGCCAAAATAGCAATACCTTAAATCTGGTGTCACAGCTGTGGCTGGCAAACTATAATAGTGTCCGCCAAAACATATATTTTGTTCTGGGGTGAAATTCAATTGCCAAAATAGCAATCACCTAAATCTGGTGTCCCAGCACTGGCTGGCAAACTATAATAGTGTCCGCCAAAACATATATTTTGTTCTGGGGTGGAATTCAATTGCCAAAATAGCAATCCCATAAATCTGGTGTGCCAGCTGCTGGCTGGCAAATTATAATAGTGTCCGCCAAAACATATATTTTGTTCTGGGGTGAAATTCAATTGCCAAAATTGCAATACCATAAATCTGGTGTCACAGCTGTGGCTGGCAAAATATAATAGTGTCCGTCAAAACATATATTTTGTTCTGGGGTTAAATTCACTTGCCAAAATAGCAATACCATAAATCTGGTGTCACAGCTGTGGCTGGCAAACTATACTAATGTCCGCCAAAACATATATTTTGTTCTGTGGTGAAATTCAATTGCCAAAATAGCAATACCTTAAATCTGGTGTCACAGCTGTGGCTGGCAAACTATAATATTGTCCGCCAAAACATATATTTTGTTCTGGGGTGAAATTCACCTGCCAAAATAGCAATACCATAAATCTGGTGTCACAGCTGTGGCTGGGAAACTATAATAGTGTCCGCCAAAACATATATTTTGAACTTGGGTGAAATTCAATTGCCAAAATAGCAATCCCTTAAATCTGTTGTCCCTGCACTGGCTGGAAAACTATAATAGTGTCCGCCAAAACATATATTTTGTTCTGGGGTTAAATTCATTTGCCAAAATAGCAATCCCCTAAATCTGGTGTCCCAGAACTGGCTGGCAAACTATAATAGTGTCGGCCAAAACATATATTTTGTTCTGCTGTGAAATTCAATTGCCAAAATAGCAATACCATAAATCTGGTGTCCAGAACTGTGGCTGACAAAACTATAATAGTGTCCGCCAAAACATATCATTTTGTACTGGGGTGAAATTCAATTTGCCAAAATAGCAATCCCTAAATCTGGTGTCCCTGCACTGGCTGGCAAACTGTAATAGTGTCCGCCAAAACCAATATTTTGTTCAGGGGTGAAATTCACTTGCCAATATAGCAATCCCCTAAATCTGGTGTGCCAGCACTGGCTGGCAAATTATAATAGTGTCCGCCAAAACATATATTTTGTTCTGGGGTGAAATTCAATTGCCAAAATAGCAATCCCTAAATCTGGTGTCCCTGCACTGGCTGGCAAACTATAATAGTGTCCGCCAAAACATATATTTTGTTCTGGGGTGAAATTCAATTGCCAATATAGCAATACCATAAATCTTTTGTCACAGCTGTGGCTGGCAAACTATAATAGTGTCCGCTAAAACAAATATTTTGTTCTGGGGTGAAATTCACTTGCCAAAATAGCAATCCTATAAATCTGGGGTCCCAGCACTGGCTGGGAAACTATAATAGTGTCTCTCAAAACATATATTTTGTTCTGGGGTGGAATTCAATTGCCAAAATAGCAATCCCCTAAATCTGGTGTCCCAGCACTGGATGTCAAATTATAATAGTGTCCGCCAAAACATATATTTTGTTCTGGGGTGAAATTCAATTGCCAAAATAGCAATACCATAAATCTTTTGTCACAGCTGTGGCTGGCAAACTATAATAGTGTCCGCCAAAACATATATTTTGTTCTGGGGTGAAATTCAATTGCCAAAATAGCAATTCCATAAATCTTTTGTCACAGCTGTGGCTGGCAAACTATAATAGTGTCCGCCAAAACAAATATTTTGTTCTGGGGTGAAATTCACTTGCCAAAATAGCAATCCTCTAAATCTGGTGTCCCAGTACTGGCTGGGAAACTATAATAGTGTCCCTCAAAACATATATTTTGTTCTGGGGTGGAATTCAATTGCCAAAAGAGCAATCCCTTAAATCTGGTGTCCCAGCACTGGATGGCAAATTATAATAGTGTCCGCCAAAACATATATTTTGTTCTGGGGTGAAATTCAATTGCCAAAATAGCAATACCATAAATCTGGTGTCCAATATCTGGCTGGCAAACTATAATAGTGTACGCCAAAACATATATTTTGTACTGGGGTGAAATTTATTTGCAAAAATAGCAATCCCCTAAATCTGGTGTCCCAGCACTGGCTGGCAAACTATAATAGTGTCCGCCAAAACATATATTTTGTTCTGGGGTGAAATTCAATTGCCAAAATAGCAATACCATATATCTTTTGTCACAGCTGTGGCTGGCAAACTATAATAGTGTCCACCAAAACAAATATTTTGTTCTGGGGTGAAATTCACTTGCCAAAATAGCAATCCTCTAAATCTGGTGTCCCAGCACTGGCTGGGAAACTATAATAGTGTCCCTCAAAACATATATTTTGTTCTGGGGTGGAATTCAATTGCCAAAATAGCAATCCCTAAATCTGGTGTCCCAGCACTGGATGGCAAATTATAATAGTGTCCGCCAAAACATATATTTTGTTCTGGGGTGAAATTCAATTGCCAAAATAGCAATACCATAAATCTTTGTCACAGCTGTGGCTGGCAAACTATAATTGTGTCCGCCAAAACAAATATTTTGTTCTGGGGTGAAATTCACTTGCCGAAATAGCAATCCCCTTAATCTGGTGTCCCAGCACTGGCTGAGAAACTATAATAGTGTCCGCCAAAACATATATTTTGTTCTGGGGTGAAATTCAATTGCCAAAATACCAATCACTTAAATCTGGTGTCCCAGCACTGGCTGGCAAACTATAATAGTGTCCGCCAAAACATATATTTTGTTCTGGGGTGAAATTCAATTGCCAAAATAGCAATCCCCTAAATCTGGTGTGCCAGCGCTGGCTGGCAAATTATAATAGTGTCCGCCAAAACATATATTTTGTTCTGGGGTGAAATTCAATTGCCAAAATTGCAATACCATAAATCTGGTGTCACATCTGTGGCTGGCAAAATATAATAGTGTCCGCCAAAACATATATTTTGTTCTGGGGTTAAATTCACTTGCCAAAATAGCAATACCATAAATCTGGTGTCACAGCTGTGGCTGGCAAACTATACTAATGTCCGCCAAAACATATATTTTGTTCTGTGGTGAAATTCAATTGCCAAAATAGCAATACCTTAAATCTGGTGTCACAGCTGTGGCTGGCAAACTATAATATTGTCCGCCAAAACATATATTTTGTTCTGGGGTGAAATTCAATTGCCAAAATACCAATCACTTAAATCTGGTGTCCCAGCACTGGCTGGCAAACTATAATAGTGTCCGCCAAAACATATATTTTGTTCTGGGGTGGAATTCAATTGCCAAAATAGCAATCCCCTAAATCTGGTGTGCCAGCGCTGGCTGGCAAATTATAATAGTGTCCGCCAAAACATATATTTTGTTCTGGGGTGAAATTCAATTGCCAATATTGCAATACCATAAATCTGGTGTCTCATCTGTGGCTGGCAAAATATAATAGTGTCCGCCAAAACATATATTTTGTTCTGGGGTTAAATTCACTTGCCAAAATAGCAATGCCATAAATCTGGTGTCACAGCTGTGGCTGGCAAACTATACTAATGTCCGCCAAAACATATATTTTGTTCTGTGTTGAAATTCAATTGCCAAAATAGCAATACCTTAAATCTGGTGTCACAGCTGTGGCTGGCAAACTATAATATTGTCCGCCAAAACATATATTTTGTTCTGGGGTGAAATTCACTTGCCAAAATAGCAATCCCCTAAATCTGGTGTCCCAGCACTGGCTGGCAAACCATAATAGTGTCCGCCAAAACATATATTTTGTTCTGGGGTTAAATTCACTTGCCAAAATAGCAATACCATAAATCTGGTGTCACAGCTGTGGCTGGCAAACTATAATAGTGTCCGCCAAAACATATATTTTGTTCTGGGGTGAAATTCAATTGCCAAAATTGCAATACCATAAATCTGGTGTCACATCTGTGGCTGGCAAAATATAATAGTGTCCGCCAAAACATATATTTTGTTCTGGGGTTAAATTCACTTGCCAAAATAGCAATCCCCTAAATCTGGTGTCCCAGCACTGGCTGGCAAACCATAATAGTGTCCGCCAAAACATATATTTTGTTCTGGGGTGAAATTCACTTGCCAAAATAGCAATCCCCTAAATCTGGTGTCCCAGCACTGGCTGGCAAACTATAATAGTGTCCGCCAAAACATATATTTTGTTCTGGGGTGAAATTCAATTGCCAAAATAGCAATACCATAAATCTGGTGTCATAGCTGTGGCTGGCCAAGTGTTAATCTGTCCGTAAATGGGTATATTTTCTTCTTGGGTGAAATTCACTTGCCAAAATAGCAATACCCTGAATCTGGTGTTCCAGAAGTTGCAGGCCAAGTGTTAATCTGTCCGTAAAAGTGTATATTACACTCAAGGTGTATATACAAGCGCTGAGAGGGTCATCCTCATCAACTTCACACGCTACCGTGCATCTCCCATTGGATTTCTGTCCGTTAAAGGGTATATTATACAAAGAGTTAAAATACAATTGCTAAAGGCATAATCCTACATATTTTTTCAAACGCTACTGTGTATCTTCAAGTGTAAATCTGTCCATAAAAGGATACCTTTCACCCAGGGCCTAAATACTAGCCCCAAAAGAGATATTCCCCTAAATCAGTGGTTACTGCTGTGCCTGGATTAGTGTAATACTGTACATAAATAAATAGGCATATTGTGTTAGGTGCCTGTAAAAAAAGGCCTGAATTTGAAATCAATACACTGGGCCAAATATTTTTTTTTTTATTGTGGTGCTTGGTGAACGGTAACAATAAGGAAAACATCTAGTAAGGGAAGCGGACGGTCGTGGTGGTATTAGTGTACCCTCTGGTGCTGGGAGAGGACGTGGCCATTCTGCCACAGCCACACGTCCTAGTGAACCAACTACCTCAGGTTCCAGTACCCGCCAGAATTTACAGCGATATTTGGTGGGGCCCAATGCCGTTCTAAGGATGGTAAGGCCGGAGCAGGTACAGGCGCTAGTCAATTGGGGGGGTCGACAGTGGATCCAGCACGTTCACAACATTATCTCCCACCCAGTTTTCTGCAGAAAGCGCACAGGTGGTGCCTGAAAACCAAGCCCATCAGTCTGTCACATCACCCCCATGCATATCAGGGCAACTGTCTGAGCCTCAAGACCAAACGTTATGCAGCAGTCTCTTATGCTGTTTGAAGACTCTTTTGGCAGGGTTTCCCAAGGGAATCCGCCTAGCCCTTCCCCAGTGGTGGAAGACATAGAATGCACTGATGCACAACCACTGATGTTTCCTGATGATGAGCACATGGGAATGCCACCTCATCGGAGTCCGCACATCTCTGATGATGACGAAACACACGTGCTAACTGCTGTGTTTTTTTTGCAGTGTGCAGACCGAACAAGAGGTCAGAGGACGATGAGGTCCTAGACCCCACATGGAATGAAGGTCATGCCACTGACTTTCATAGTTCAGAGGAAGAGGCAGTGGTGAGACTGAGCCAACAGCGTTGCAAAAGAGGGAGCAGGGGGCAAAAGCAGAACAGCCACCGCCTAGAGAGTTCGCCTGCTACTGGCCACCGCCACCAGGGACCGAGCACCCCAAAGGCAGCTTCAAGGAGTTCCAAGGCATGGCACTTCTTTAAACAATGTGCTGACGACAAGACCGGAGTGGTTTGCATGCTGTGCCATCAGAGCCTGAAGCGAGGCATTAACGTTCTGAACCTTAGCACAACCTGCATGACCAGGCATCTACATGCAAAGCATGAACTGCAGTGGAGTAAACACCTTTAAAAGCAAGGAACTCACTCTGGCTCCCCCTGCTCCCTCTTCTGCTGCTGCCTTGGCCTCTTCCTCAGCCTTGGGAGGAACGTTGGCACCTGCCGCACACCAAACAGAGGATGTGCCACCGAAACCACCACCTGCGTCACCAAGCATCTCCACCATGTCACACGGCAGCGTTCAGCTCTCCATCTCACAAACCTTGGAGAGAAAGCGTAAATTTCCACCTAGCCACCCTCGAGCCCTGGGCCTGAATGCAAGCATTTCTAAACTACTGGCCTTTGAAATGCTGTCATTCAGGCTGGTGGACACAGACAGCTTCAAACAGCTGATGTCCATGGCTGTCCCACAGTATGTTGTTCCCAGCCGCCACTACTTCTCCAAGACAGCCGTGCCTTCCCTGCACAACCAAGTATCCGATAAAATCAAGTGTGCACTGCGCAACGCCATCTGTGGCAAGGTCCACCTAACTACAGAAACGTGGACCAGTAAGCACGGCCAGGGACGCTATATATCCCTAACTGCACACTGGGTAAATGTAGTGGCGGCTGGGCCCCAGGCGGAGAGTTCCTTGGCGCACGTCCTTCCGCTGCCAAGGATCACAGGGCATCATTCTTTGACTCCTGTAGCCTCCTCCTCCTACTCGGCTTCCTCCTCCTCTGCTTCCACCAGCTCATCCAGTCAGCCACATACCTTCACCACCAACTTCAGCACAGCCCGGGGTAAACGTCAGCAGGCCATTCTGAAACTCATATGTTTGGGGGACAGGCCCCACACCGCGCAGGAGTTGTGGCGGGGTATTGACCAACAGACCGACGAGTGGTTTCTGCCGGTGGGCCTCAAGACCGGCCTGGTGGTGTGCGATAATGGGCGAAATCTCGTTGCAGCTCTGGGACTAGCCGGTTTGACGCACATCACTTGCCTGGCGCATGTGGTGAATTTGGTGGTGCAGAAGTTCATTCACAACTATCCCAACATGTCAGAGCTGCTGCATATAGTGTGGGCCGTCTGTGCGCGCTTCCGGCGTTCACATCCTGCCACTGCTCGCCTGTCTGTGCTACAGCGTAACTTCGGCCTTCCCGCTCACCGCCTTATATGCGACGTGCCCACCAGGTGGAACTCGACCTTGCACATGCTGGAGAGACTGTGCGAGCAGCAGCAGGCCATTGTGGAGTTTCAGCTGCAGCACGCACGCGTCAGTCGCACTGTGGAACAGCACCACTTCACCACCAATGATTGGGCCTCCATGCGAGACCAGTGTGCCCTGTTGTGCTGTTTCGAGTACTCCACCAACATGGCAAGTGGCGATGACACCGTTATCAGCGTTACAATACCACTTCTATGTCTCCTTGAGAAAACGCTTAGGGCAATGATGGAAGAGGAGGTGGCCCAGGAGGAGGAGGAGGATGAGGGGTCATTTTTAGCACTTTCAGGCCAGTCTGTTAGACGTGGCTCAGAGGGAGGTTTTTTGCAACAGCAGAGGCCAGGTACAAATGTGGCCAGCCAGGGCCCACTACTGGAGGACAAGGAGGAGGAGGAGGAGGTGGAGGAGGTTGAGGATGAAGCAGGTTCACAGCGTGGTGGCACCCAACACAGCTCAGGCCCATCACTGGTGCGTGGCTGGGGGGATACGGAGGACGATGACGATACGCCTCCCACAGAGGACAGCTTGTCCTTACCTCTCGGGAGCCTGGCACACATGATCGACTACATGCTGCAGTGCCTGCACAACGACAGCAGAGTTGCCCACATTTTAACATGTGCGGACTACTGGGTTGCCAGTAGGGTTGCACTGGAGCGTGATAGGAAGTTGCGCGAGTAGAAGCACACGCTGGTAGACGCGCTCCTGAGAGCATTCCCAAATGTCACAGGGGAACAGGTGGAAGCCCAAGGCGAAGGCAGAGGAGGAGCAAGAGGTCGCCAACGCGGCTGTGTGACAGCCAGCTCCTCTGAGGGCAGGGTTAGCATGGCAGAAATGTGGAAAAGTTTTGTCTTCACGCCACAGCTAACTGCACCACCACATGATACGGAACGTGTTAGCAGGAGGCAGCATTTCACTAACATGGTTGAACAGTACGTCTGCACACCCCTCCACATACTGACTGATGGTTCGGCGCCATTCAACTTCTGGGTCTCCAAATTGCCCACGTGGCCAGAGTTGGCACTTTATGCTTTGGAGGTGCTGGCCTGCCTGGCGGCCAGCGTTTTGTCTGAACGTGTATTCATTACGGCAGGGGGCGTCATTACTGACAAACGCAGCCGCCTGTCTACAGCCAACGTGGACAAGCTGACATTCATGAAAATGAACCAGGCATGGATCCCACAGGACCTGTCCCTCCCTTGTGCAGAATAGACATTTATAACTGCCTCCCCCTCAACCATGTATTCTAGGACTCCGGGGCACTTCTTTATTGAATCCTCATTTTTTTAACTTTACCATGATCTTGCGGTGCAACCCAAAGTTGAATGAACCTCTCCTCAATCTGGGCGCCAGGGCCTAAATAACTGAAAGTGGCCTTCTCCAGTGGTGGGTGATATGACGCATGATTCCTTGCTGTGGGACCTCTCTCCTTTGTCTGGGTGCTGGGACCGAAATAACTGAAAGTGGCCTTCTCCAGTGGTGGGTGATATGACGCATGATTCCTTGCTGTGGGACCTCTCTCCTCTGTCTGGGTGCTGAGGCCGAAATAACTGAAAGTGGCCTTCTCCAGTGGTTGGTGATATGACGCATGATTCCTTGCTGTGGGACCTCTCTCCTCTGTCTGGGTGCTGGGCTTAAATAACTAAAAGTGGCCTTCTCCAGTGGTGGATCATATGACGCCTTATTCCTTCCTGTGGGACCTCTCTCCTCTATCTGTGTGCTGGGCCTAAATAACTGAAAGTGGCCTTCTCCAGTGGTGGATCATATGACACCTAATTCCTTCCTGTGGGACCTCTCTCCTCTGTCTGGGTGCTGGGGCCGAAATAACTGAAAGTGGCCTTCTCCAGTGCTGGGTGATATGACGCATGGTTCCTTGCTGTGGGACCTCTCTCCTCTGTCTGGGTGCTGGGGCCTAAATAACTGAAAGTGGCCTTCTCCAGTGGTGGGTGATATGACGCATGATTCTCTGCTATGGGACCTCTCTCCAATTGATATTGGTTAATTTTTATTTATTTTATTTTATTTTAATTCATTTCCCTATTCACATTTGTTTGCAGGGCATTTACCTACATTTTGCTGCCTTTTGCAGTCCTCTAGCCCTTTCCTGGACTATTTTACAGCCTTTTTAGTGCCTAAAGGTTCGGGTCCCCATTGACTTCAATGGGGTTTGGGTTCGGGATAAAGTTCGGGTCGAGTTCGGATCCCGAACCCAAATTTTTTCGGGACGTTCAGCCGAACTTCCCGAACCCGAACTTCCAGGTGTTCGCTCATCTCTACTCACTTTTAATTTTCCTCAGATGTTCTATTCAAATGAAAAAGAAGGAAATCAGCAGCAGCCAAAATTTTCTTTTTCCACTTTCTTGTTCAACAACATTTTAATTAATATTTTAACTCCAGAACTAGAGACATATATATTTTTTATTGCATTCTGTGAATAGAAACACTTGCGTTACCATGTAACACTTGCCTGTGCAAATAGAATTTGTATAATATTTGGAAAAATTGAGACTGTATAGTACATATTGTTAATATCAGAGGCTGAAGTATTTTACTGTCATACATATTTTTTTCTATGACTCATGCATTTTAAATTCTGACACATACCCCTCCTTCTGTGAGCAAATACTGGATATGTAGATGTCTTGATTCTATGAGTCATCATCTTTTGTGACAGCTTCACACTTAAAGTAGAGTGTAATTCTAAACTACAGACATGTCACTTGTATTACAATGATTCATTGATATGACAGGACAAGAAGTGGAAATCAACTTTGATACATACAAACTGTGTGTTAAATAGGAAATAGAAGATTATACAGTAATGTGTTCTCATAACACTTCGGAGTCATCCTGATATAACAATAGTATAAATATGTGGCATACAGAATATTCTTTGCAATGTAAAGGTAATTTTATTTAGTAATTTTCACAATAAGAGGTTAATGATCCAGTTTATAGGAAATTAAATGCTGCGTAACCCCTATCCATATATGAGCCTGACGTTTCGGTACATAGGGACCTTCTTCGGCGGCTTGGAGTTTCTGTGGTCAGAGATAAAAGGATATCTCTGTGTGCCACATATTTATACTATTGCTGGATGATCGTCGGGTAGTGTTGATCGAGCAGCCAAGTGATCAGGTGCTCGGGCCGAACACATTAGGATGTTCGGGTGCTCTGTGTATAATGGAAGTCAATAGGAGAACCCGAGAATTAAACCAGGCACCCCCTACATTGGCTGGAATATGAAAATATGAAAAGAGATAACACTTGGCATCTGCGCAGTGTGCATTGTTTTACTATCTCTGGTATCTAAACATCTAGCTATGGCGGCCATCTTGTAATGGACTCTGTGCTAACAGCAGAAAAGCATATATGATGTAACAAGGAGGCGTGGTCTCTTTGGTAGGATGGAACCTTCATGCTTTGGAGGAGATAAGATGTTGTCTGAGAGCTGGAGTGCATGGGAGCTTTCTTAGCTGAATCAAAGAATGATGTCCACATCTCTATCAGTCCCCCCTTGGACCTCATTCTTTCCCTAATGAAAGCCTAGCACATCTGCCCCAATGCCTCAGCATCTTCGTCTCCAGCTTCTGCAACAAACTATCCCTTGTGGATAGCCTCCCACGACACTAGGTTTTATGGACATAGGGGTCAAATGTCTGTCTCTATGGTCGATGATCTCCAGGTGGTGGTGTAAACAGGGGGGAGTAACAGAACGAAGTGGACCTTGTCTCCCATCCTCATCAAGCTCTTGCATGATCATCTCTGGGGTAGCCTTAGCTATGACTTTTAACAAAAAACACCTAATGCAGGGGATGACACAACGCACATTGCAGAATTAATGATAAGTTCAGGAATAGGATGTAAGCCCTTTTAGGGCATTCATGACCTGGCCATTAATTATTGTGAACATAAAAACTATTAATACTAACTATTTTCGGGCAATAATGTCAATGGATCACTGGGCTAGAACTATCGGACTGTAAAGACTTTGTTTTTCCTTTTGCACAACTTTTCCACGGTCCAAAAACCTATTTTTACGATCTCGATTAGGATCCATATGCTTTGAGTCAGGATCAGCAGTCACACAAGGGGGAACAAGAAACATCATCCTTTCAAGTCTACAGACTTAACACTTTCTTGAAATGACTCGTATTAAGCCTTTCCTTCGACCTCCACTGATGTGCTTGTGGTCAACAACACTTTGAATGGACCATCAAAAGGTTTGAGGACTTATCTGATCTGTCCTTTTACCACCACCCATCTCCAGACACAAGTGGGTGGGTTCCTGGTACTTTATCAAGATCTGGAAGTGAAGCAAAAACTCAAGAATATATTTTAGTCAAATGCTTGTGCAAACTGATTATATGATCTCTCTAAGGATCTTATAGGGACTAAGGCCTGTCTTACAGTTAGGCGTATATCTATCTATTTGGCAGCCATTTTTGCCGCCTGATCTGCCGTGGCTTTTCCCTTTGCTTCTTCTTAGTCTGTTTTACAGTAACCTTTATGTTGTTGTCACCGTCACTCAGGTTAGCGACACGGGGGCTTACATCAGAGACCTTACAGCTTCCCCATTTGTGATGGGTTTACCTGGAGCAGTCAGGAAGTCTCTGGCTTTCCAACTGGGCCCATAATCATGGGCTGTCCCAAAAGGCATACCTGGAATTAGTGTAAATGTTGGTTGTTTTCCCATCTGCATATATGCAAGCCATCTTCGGAGTCTTTCTACACCTCCACTTTGCACTTTCTTCACTACTCACAGACTTCTACCTGTCCTGTGAGCTTGTTATCTTTCAGCACCCTTTATTTTCCCTACATGCTTTTTTTTCTCACTACTCTGCATTCAGTTTACCATCGAAGATCAGGGGGGCATGTCTACACCTTTCATTAGCTCGCTGATGTTTTTTTTTTTTTTTTCCTTCACTGCCTGTCTATATTCTTTACTACCTCTGCAGCAGCTTCTCTCAAGGTCAGCATTCTTCGGCAGCATAAGAAAGACAGAAAGAACAGAATCTGTCCGAGCTTAAAGCTACAGTTCACCACGGTTGGGACCATCTCTACCACAATCCCCTCCTTTTGTCATTCTAGCAACTGGGCAGGGGGGGGGGGTGGGCTTCACTTGACTTTACTTGAAAAACAAAAAACATGTAAGTTAAGGAATCGTCTCATCTGAATAAAACAAGTAAACAATACTACTGGTCATAACTAATCATATAGGTATATGTGTATCCTTCACGCACTGACTCGAGTGAGTACTCCTTGTGGTGCTACTTGGACTACTGGTATTTATGCGTATTGTTTTGTGCACAGTAGCCGTATCAGGAAAAAATGCCAGTAACTAAGATGGCCGCTGAGCAGGAAAATTCCCTCAGTTAAAATGGCAGCCGTGCCGGAAGTTACAGGAGTTAGGATGGCTGCCAGACTGGACTCTGGATTAGTTAAGATGGCCACCAGAGTGGAAATAAAGATGTAGGGGGTGCCATCTTGTGTGATAACTGGATACAAAGAGGTGGGCCTAGGGCATGGTTTTGGCACTGACATACTTAACAGGTCCACCCCTCTGGACTAGAAGGGGCTGGTGATATGGTGGGGGATATGCCTGCGGATATGTCTGTGTATGACTTCGCTCACAGTAAACTTGGCTGCATGACAATCCTCTACCAGTTAGTTTTATAGTTGGCAACACACAAGGTCAGATTCCCGGTCCACACAGATATAATATTCAAGAAATATAGAACACTTTCTAATACTTTTACAAACACAAGTCTTTGAACTTATTAACAAATAACATACCATTAACATACACACACACTCAGCACCTCACATACATGGACTTTTCATTTAGCGTTCTCGCCTTCACACATTCCAATGTCATGATGTTACTCGCCCCCGCACAGCTATACAGCTCCCGGTTTCTCCCTCTGCTCTCCCTCTGGACTCATCCATATTCACCGGGCAACAGAGACATGCAGGGCACTCAGATACACGGATAGACAAGATATAATATTTCCTCAGCGCTGCACTGCATCATCACTCAACTTTCCACAATGTTTCACATGCTTACTACTTGAATGTACATTAATTTACTCATTTGAACACAACCAAGACAGAAGCAGGCACCTCCTTTGTCTAGCCGACCCCAGGATTCGGGTCTGGCTCAAAGGCACTTCAACACCCCAACTCCTACCTTCTTCTCACTCCCAAGCAGGCTCATCCCTGTGCAGGTTATTAACTGTGGATTCCCTGGCTACCACGTATGGTCCGCCAGTCCAGGAAAAACCCTCCGCCACTCCCGGCAGATTATTTATAGTCCTCCTAGGACTCCCCAGGACTCCCTCCCCCTTCTGGGATAAGTTAGTGGCCCTTAATTTAAGTCCCCCCCCCCCAGGGCTACCCGGGGTTACACTCTCTCTTACCCTACTTACCCGTTAACAGTGGAGGTGCCTGACACAAACTACATAGACAAGACACAAGACACAACCACAGAAGAGCAAACTCAAAACTTTCCTTCTAAAAGGGGTCTAGGGCCACACAGGATTTACTGTCAACCGAAGTTCCTACCCACAATGCAAAGAAACATCAATAGCAGAACAGATTACCATAGCAGAGTGGAGCGCAGCAAGAGACAGATGAGATAAACAAATTTTCTCACCTGGTTTGGATGAGGCTGCAGTCCTCCTCCTCAAGCGCTGTCCACCGTTCTCTGTGAACCCCCAAACTTGGGCTAGTGACACTACTTCTCATGTGGCCCCCAGTTCGGATGCCAACTGTTAAAAATGCCCTCAATTGGGGCTGACTATGTTTTCTCTACTGCTCAAAATCAGTGGTAAGCCAAGGCTTTTACGTGCACAGAGAAAATAACAGTGACACACATACGGGTCAAAGTAATTTCTAATTTATTACAGGAAGTACAGGAGTTTATATAGACATCAGAGAGGCATTCCCTCTGAGGCATGTGGCATTGTTACATTGGCTGGAATATGAAAAGAGATAACACTTGGCATCTTCTCAGTGTGCATTGTTTTACTAACTCTGGTATGTAAACATCTAGCTATGAGGGCCATCTTGTAATAGACTCTGTGCTAATAGCAGAAAAGGATGGAACCTTCATGCTCTGGAGGAGATAAGATGTTGTCCCAGAGCTGACCCTGTAAAATATTATATGTGAGGGCCTGCAGGTGAGCTGACCCTGTAAATGATTGTAGGTGAGGGCATGCTGGTGAGCTGACCCTCTGAAAAATTATATGCGGGGACCTGCAGGTAAGCTGACTCTGTAAAACATTATATCTGAGGGCCTTCAGGTGAGCTGACCCTATAAAACATTATATGCGAGGGACTGCAGGTGAGCTGAGCCTGTACAAGATTGTAGGTGAGGGCCTGCTAGTGAGCTGACAATCTAAAAGGTTGTAGGTGAGGGCCTGCAGGTGATCTGACCTGTAAAACATTATATGCGAGGGCCTGTAGGTGAGCTGACCCTGTAAATGATTGTAGTTGAGGGCCTGCAGTTGAGCTGACCCTGTAAAACATTATATGCGAGGGCCTGTAGGTGATCTGACCCTGTAAAACATTATATGTGAGGGCCGGCAGGTGAGCTGACCCTGTGAAAGATTGTAGATGATGGCCTGCTGGTGAGCTGACCCTCTAAAATGTATATGCACGGTCCTGCAGGTGAGATGACCTTGTAAAATATTGTAGGTGATGACCTGCTGGTGAGCTGACCCTCTACAAAATTATATGTGCGGTCCTGCAGGTGAGCTGACCCTGTAAAATATTATATGCGAGGGCCTAGGCTACCTAGACTGGACTTGGTGGAAGACAGGGTGCTGCTTAACCGACTGGAAGCATTATCTGCTTACAGGGAATGTCACAGGTATTTGGGATGAGGAAACATTATACAGGAGAGGTACCACCGGTAATGTCACTGTCCGCAGCGTCTACGGAAAAAGTACAATGTATGTCACAGATAAATTATTTAACCGCACATGTTACACTTTAGATGTGGCCCTGGTAATTTCACTGTCAGAAGCGGACACCGTCTATTGACAAATAGAGATGTCGCAAACATAAAATCTTCTGTTTCGCGAACAGCGAACGCAAACTTCCGCAAATGTTCGCGAACAGGCGAACCAGGCGAACCGCCATAGACTTTAATAGACAGGCGAACTTTAAAACCCACAGGGACTCTTTCTGGCCACAATAGTGATGGAAAAGTTGTTTCAAGGGGACTAACACCTGGACGTAGTTGACGCAGAGTCGGGTTTTAATCCATAAAGGGCATAAATCACCTAACATTCCTAAATTGTTTGGAATAACGTGCTTTAAAACATCCAGTGTGTGTATACGATCAGGTATGATGTTGTATCGATCAGGTAGTGTAAGGGTTACGCCTGATTCACAGTGACAGACCAAACTCTGACAGACCAAACGCACCGCAAACAACCGCAAACAGTCCATTTGCACAGCTGCAAACTCCCCATTTGCACAAGGTTGGATACCAAGCTAGCCATGTCCCGTTCCTTGTCCTCACTGACGTAATTGAAGGTCTCTTCCTCCACCCTGCCACGTACAACAGCAAGGGTCCCCGAAAGGTGACAACAAGCCCCCTGGGACGCCTGCTGTGGTTGGTCTTCCAACTCCTCAAAGCTACCTTCCTCCTCTGACTCCTCTTCTTCAGACTCCTCTCTCTGCATTGCCGCAGGTCCAGCAATTGACGACGACAAGGCTGCTTCTGGTGGTGATGGTGAACACAACTCTTCCTCTTCATGCTCATCTATGGCCTGATCCAGCACTCTTCGCAGGGCACGCTCACGAAAAAATGCATAAAACCATAGAGGCTGTCCTCTTTTGTTTTTATTAAAAAAATCAGTTCTTTCCATTTTAATCTCTGTTTTGTCCCCTATCAGGGATCGGTGTATGGAATAGATTTTAGGAACCGGGAGATGGAAAAAGATGGTTTGTCGGTCCTCTTCCTCCCAATTTGGGGCACTGCGCGTGCGCCCACCGTGCAGTGTACTGTGCCACCCTATATTAGTGGTGTGTTAAGTAGTACTATTTCTATCAGTTTAATCCCTGTTACGTCCCCTATTGGGGGACGTGTATCGAATAGATTTTAGGAACCGGGAGATGGAAAAAGATGATTGGTCGGTCCTCTTACTTCCAATTTGGGGCACTGCGCGTGCGCCGCGCAATGTACTGTCCCACCAATACAAATAGTGTGAACTACTATTCTTACCATTTTAATCTTTGTTAAGTACCCAGCGGACGTGTATTGAATTGAATCTTTGCATGGGGAGATAGAGAAAAAAGCTTGCTCTGTCCGCTTCCTTCTAATTTTGGGCACTTGCAATGGAATTTGCCACTAATGCAACTAGTGTTAACTAAGGACTATTCCTATCAGTTTAATCTCTGTTTTGTGCATTATCAGGGCCAGGGCCAGTGTAGTGAATAGATTTTTGGAACCGGGTGATGGAAAAAGACTCATGCTCGGTCCACTTTGTTTGAATTTTTGGTCACTGCGCGTGCGCCATGCAATATACTGTGACACCCTATATGAGTGGTGTGTTAAGTCGTACTATTCTTATCAGTTTAATCCTTGTTACGTCCCCTATCAGGGGATGTGTATTAAATAGATTTTAGACAACCGCAATGAGTTGTCAATAGTTGACACACTCATGACATAAATTTTATTCCTCTATGCGTCAATCTTGGCGTATTGATGACTGTGCTCGTGCGCACGTTTGGGAAATTGCAGGCGATGGCGGTTTTTCAAAGCCGATGGTCGTGCTGAGGTAGTTCAGTGACAGTTAAGTGACCCAGAAAACAATGAGTCTGCAGTGTGGGCCCATTGTTGGCCTAGTAGGCTTTAATGAACACCTTAGATGATCACAAAGAAAATTAATGTTTTTTCTATGAAAAATTATCCAGCCGATCGCTTTTGGTCTGTTCACAATCGCTTCATTGTGATACGAAAGCCCCTTCACCACAACAAGGTAACGATCACGAAGGGAAATTGACACATGTATGTGCCTTTTTTTTTGTTTTGTTTTTGCAGCCACAGTGCAGCACCAGATGCCAGAAAAATTAGTCATGTACACTTGCCTGAAAACTCTGGTTTTGTTGCAGCCGCTGCTGTAGCAGCGGCCGGAAAAATTGATATTTTCCAGGCAGAAAGTGTACTAAAACATTGCAGCTTGAACCCTAGTTGGTGGCGGAGAAGTCACGCAAGTCATCCGGCATGCAGAGATTAAATACAGCAGTGTGGGGACCAGCGTGGGCATCTCATCAGGCCTTTTTTAGTCATATGCATCCCCCACTGTCAGTCCCTTCGTTATCCATGCCTCATTCATCTTAATAAAGGTGAGGTAATCTAGACTTTTTTGACCTAGGCAACTTCTCTTGTCAGTGACAATACCTCCTGCTGCACTGAAGGTCCTTTCTGACAGGACACTTGAAGCAGGGCAGGCCAGAAGTTCTATCGCAAACTGGGATAGCTCAGGCCACAGGTCAAGCCTGTACACCCAGTAGTGAAGGGGTTCATCGCTCCTCAGAGTGTCGATATCTGCAGTTCCCCTGTTAGATTCCCGTTGTGCTGTGACATCACTCTTATACGCTGTGTAAAGCATACTTTTTAACTTGTTTTGGAACTGCTGCATCCTTTCCGACTTCCGGTAATTCGGTAACATTTCAGCCACTTTCTGCTTATACCGGGGGTCTAGTTGCATAGCCACCCAGTACAGGTCGTTCTCCTTTAGCCTTTTTATACGAGGGTCCCTCAACAGGCATGACAGCATGAAAAACCCCATTTGCACAAGGTTGGATGCCGAGCTACTCATCTCCCATTCCTCGTCCTCACTGATCTCATTGAAGGTCTGTTCTTCCCCCAGCCACGTACAACACCACGGGTCCCAGATAGGTGACAACAACGAGCACCCTGGGATGCCCGCTGTGGTTGGTCTTCCTCCTCCTCAAAGCCACATTCCTCCTCTGACGCCTCTTTCTCAGACTCCTCTTCCAGCATTGCCGCAGGTCCAGCAAGTGATGATCATAATGCTGTTTCTGGTGGTGATGGTGACCACAATTCTTCCTCTTGCTCTTCCTGCTCATCTACGGCTTGATCCAGCACTTTTCGCAGGGAAAGCTCCTGGAAGAAAACAAATGGGATGAGGTCACTGATGGTGCCTTCAGTGCGACTGACTAGGTTTGTCACCTCCTCAAAAGGACGCATGAGCCTACAGGCATTGCGCATGAGCGTACAGTAACGTGGTAAAAAAATACCCAGCACCGCAGAGGCTGTCCTAGCACCCCGGTCATACAAATACTCATCGACGGCTTTTTCTTGTTGGAGCAGGCGGTCGAACATTAGGAGTGTTGAATTCCAACGTGTCGGGCTGTCGCAAATCAAGTGCCTTACTGGCATGTTGTTTCGCTGCTGAATTTTGGAAAAGTGCACCATGGCCGTGTAGGAATGACTGAAATGGCCACACACCTTCCTGGCCTGCTTGAGGACGTCCTGTAAGCCTGGGTTCTATACACAAAGCATTGTACGATCAGAGTCAACACATGTACCATGCACGGCACATGTGTCAACTTGCCCAAATTCAATGCCGCCAACAGATTGCTTCCGTTGTCACACACCACTTTGCCAATCTCAAGTTGGTGCGGGGTCAGCCACTGATCCACCTATGCATTCAGGGCGGACAGGAGTGCTGGTCCGATGTGACACTCTGCTTTCAGGCAAGTCAATCCCAAGACGGCGTGACACTGTCGTATCCGGGATGTGGAATAGCCCCCGGGGAGCTGGGGGGGAGCAGTTGATGTAGAGCAAGACACAGCAGCAGAACAGGATTCAGCCGATGAGGTTAGCAAAGAGGATTGAGTAGGAGGAGTAGAGGAGGTGGCAGCAGGCCTGCCTGCAAGTCTCGGCGGTGTCACCAACTCCGCTGCAGAGCCACAAATTCCATGCTTGGCAGCCATCAGCAGGTTTACACAATGCGCAGTGTACGTGATATACCTGCCTTGACCGTGCTTTTCAGACCAGGTATCAGTGGTCAGATGGACCCTTGCCCCAACACTGTGTGCCAGACATGCCATGACTTCCTTTTCCACAATAGAGTACAGGTTGGGGATTGCCTTTTGTGAAAAAAAAAAAAATGGTCCGGGTACCTTCCACTGCGGTGTCCCAATAGCTACAATTTCTTTGAAGGCCTCAGACTCAACCAGCTTGTATAGTAAAAGCTGATGGGCTAAAAGTTCCGACAAGCCGGCTGTCGGACGCCAGGCAAGTGTGATATTGGCTTCTTATGCTCAAACATTTCCTTGACAGACACCTGACTGTGGACAGATGAGCAGGAACTGCTGAAGATGAGAGGCAGAGTGGTGGCTGCTTGAGAGGGGGCAGGGAGGACAGCAGTGGTTGACGTGGCTGAAGATGCTGGACCAGGAGGAGGATGGTAGCTTTGAGTTTGTGTGCTGATTGTACTCATGTGTTGATCCCATAGGCGTTTGTGATGTGAGATCATGTGCCTTCGCAAAGCAGTTGTACCTAGGTGGGTGTTGGACTTCCCACGACTCAGTTTCTTTCGGCACAGGTTGCAAATGGCATCACTGTTATCAGAGGCAGACACACAAAAAAAATGCCACACTGCTGAGCTTTGCAAAGACAGCATTCTGGTGGTGGCAACAGCATGCGTTGATTGGAGTAATGTCTGGCTGACCCTGCGTGCCGATACATGCTGTCTGACTGTGCCACTACTCCTTGCGACAACCTCCCCCTGCTTCTAACTCGTCTCCTCCTCCTCTCTGTCTCCCCATCTGAACTTTCCCCCTGTTCTTCTTCTATTCGAACGGGCCCACATGACATCCACGGACACATCGTCATCATCAACCGCTTCACTTGTATCTGACAACTCCGCAAAGGAAGCAGTAGCGGGTACAACATCATCATCACACGCCGTACGTCCATGTGTGTAATGCTGCCTGACTGAGACATATCCCTGTTATCTACATCCTCTGACAATAATGATTGCACATCACTCATTTCTTCCAACTGATGTTTAAATAACTCCTCTGACAGATCAAGTGAAGCGGCTGTGGTGCTAGTGTTGGTGGTGGGGTGGCAGGCGGGCGAGTGGTTATTTGAGAGGTGCCCGAAGCTGAGCTGGAGGAGGATGGTGCGTCAAGTTTCCGAGCGGAAACTGTAGAAGATTGGGTGTCCTTTGTAAGCTAGTCAACTATGCACTCAGAATTTTTTGAGTTTAGGGTATGTGGCCTCCGAACACTGGGTATTATTCTAGGGCCAAAGGAAATCGCAGCACCACGACCACGACGACCCCTGCTTTGCCTGCTTTGCCTGACACTCACTGGCAGGCAACTGCAATTATATTAAAGGGTAAAAATTAAATGACTTTTTTATCTGCAAGGTACTGTGCCACCATATATATGAGTGGTGGGCAGTGGACACAGTACAGTCAGTGGGCCTGACACACACTGGCAGGCAACTGCAATTATATTAAAGGGTAAATATTAAATGACTTTTTTATCTGCAAGGTACTGTGCCACCCTATATGAGTAGTGGGCAGTGGGCACAGTACAGTCTGTGAGCCTGCGGCCTCTCACAGACGGGCAGGCAACTGCAATATATATATAGAAAAAAAGTATAAAAGCGGACTGATGTACTAGCCCTAAAAAAGGCTTTTTCGGGGTGCTGTCAGGAAGCTGTCCTTACAGCAGATGAGTCTTTGAGCACTGGAGTGGACACAGAACACTGGCCTAGCTAACTCTTTCCCTATATTAGTTCAGCAGCAGCAGCACTCTCCCTGCTCTAACTAACACTGCAGCCTCAGAATGAATCTAAGATGGATGCTGTCCTTGCTTTTTGATAGGAGGTGGGAGGGTCTGGGAGGGAGGGTATGCTGATTGGCTGGAATGTGTCTGCTGGGTCAAAGTTTGCTCAATGATGATGTATAGGGGGCGGACCGAACATCGCATATGTTCGCCTGCCGCGGTGAACGCGAACAAGCAATGTTCGCCGGGAACTGTTCGTTGGCGAATAGTTCGGGACATCTCTACTGACAAAGTACACTGTATGTCACAGATACATTTTTTAAATGCAAATGTTACAGTTTAGATGTGGATTGGTAATGTCACTGTCAGAAGCAGACACCATCTATTAAAAATTACACTGTATGCCACAGATACATTTTTTCAGCGCACATGGTACCCTGGAGATGTTGCACTGGTAATGTCACTGTCAGAAGCAGACACCATCTATTGAAAAAGAACACTATATGTCACAGATAAATGTTTTTAGCGCACACGGTACACTAGAGATGTTGCACTAGTAATGTCACTGTCAGAAGCGGACGCTGTCTATTGAAAAAGTACACTGTATGTCACAGATAAATTTTTTCAGCACACACGGTACACTAGAGATGTTGCACTTGTAATGTCACTGTCAGAAGCGGACACCGTCTATTGAAAAAGTACACTGTATGTCACAGATACATTTTTTCAGCACACACGGTACACTGGAGATGTGGCACTGATAATGTCACTGTCAGAAGAGGATAACGTCTATTAAAAAAGTACACTATGTCACTGATACATTTGCACACATGCACACATCAGTGCACACATTACATTGCAGATTTTGCGCAACTAATGTTACTGTCCGCAGCGGACACCGTCTACAGAAAAAGGTTACTGGATGTCACAGATATTTTTGGGATGCGCACACTTTACACAGGAGAATTGGCGCAGATAATTTAACTGTCTGCAGCAGCCTATTAGATGCTATTTAGCACAAGATGCGCAAAAAAAAAAAATATTGCTGCTGCCACACACAAGTGCTTAAAAGGACTATTGGGTCTGTAATGTTTTAGCAATTAAGCGCAGGTTGCGCTACAAATTTATAATGCTGCTGTCACACAAAATAGTCCTTAAAAAAACTTATGGGTCTCTGAAAAGTTTTTCTAAGAAAAATAGTCCAATAGCACTCCCTACACTGTCTGTCCCTTCCTATGCACAGCTCTCCCTCACTAAGACTGAGCCGAACACGCACCATCGGGTGCTATATAGAGTAAAAGTAAGAGTAAAACAGTGTGAGGTACTCCATTCTCTAATATACTGATCCTGCTATAACAAAGCATACAAGTGTTCACTATTGTCCTCAACAGAGAAGAAGAAAGCAATTTAACAGGTTTGAAAGTTGTAGAAAGTCTGAGTGATTCAGATTTGGAGAATCAATAGAGAAAATGGTTTCTAAAGATAGAAAAAAAAATCTATATTCCTAAATTTTAAACTATACAATATAAGAAAATAAAGACTATGACTATATACCTTAATAGGAGAGGTCAACTGTATAATAAATAACACTGCAACATGCAGTTACTAAAGCTACTGTCGAGATCTGTATGTATAGCGGAGGAGTGTTAATGACACTAGGCACAAGCTCCAAGGGTTAAAAGTGCAATACTGTTTATTTTTAGCCGAAACATACATCTGCAATCAAAGTTGTCACTTTGAGCAAGCCACAGGAACCACCAACATAAAGAAAAGACCCACCAATCTGGGTGCTAACTAAACATAGGTTTCTTCTTATAGGTACTCAGTAGAGTTTAACGAACACCTGGAAGTCCGGGTTCGCCGGGGTCAGCTGAACTTCTCAAAAAAGTTCGAGTTCGGGACCCGAACTTGACGCAAACTTGACACCGAACCCCATTGAAGTCAATGGAGACCCGAACTTTTGGGCACTAAAATGGCTCTAAAAATGTAATGGAAAGGGCTAGAGGGCTACAAAAGGCAGCAAAATGTGCTTAAGAGCATGACAAAATAACAATCTTGAACTAGAAGGAGGAGGTGGATGTGGAATAGGAGCTTGAGGCGGCGGTGACCATGGTGGTGTAGGTGGAAGCGAGGGTGGAGGTGGAGAAGGTAGCCAACACTGTTTTTTTTTGTTTTGTTTTTTTAATTGGGGTAGCCTCCAAAAAATTGGGACATACAAAAAAATAAAACAAAGAATAAGTGCACTTGAGTACAATAATGGATAGTTGAGGTCGGTATAAATGTCGATTCTGCACAAGGTACAGACAAGTCCTGTGGGATCCATGCCTGGTTCATTTTAATGAACGTGAGCTTGTCCACATTAGCATTGGACATGCGGATGCGCTTGTCTGTGATAACACCCCCTGCCATGCTAAATAAATGTTCAGACAATACACTGGCTTCAGGGCAGGCCAGCACCTCCAAGGCATAAAGGGCAAGCTCAGGCGATGTGCCCAGTTTGGAGACCCAGAAGTTGAATGGGGCAGACCCATCAGTCAGTACGTGTAGGCATGTGCACACATACTGCCCCACCATGTTGCTGAAGAACTGCTGCCTGCTAAGACGTTGCATATCAGCTGGTGGTGCTGGTTGTTGTGGCGTGATGACAAAGCTTTTCCACGTTTCGGCCATGCTAACCTTGCCTTCCGAGGTGCTGGCAGAGCCATGGTTGCATTGGCGACCTCCTACTCTGCCTTCGCCTTGTGCTTCCACTGAGGCCCAGGTGTCAGGTGGGAATGCCAACAGCAGCAAGTCTACCAGCTTGCACTTGTACTCGCGCATCTTCCGATCACGGTCCAGTGAGGGAATTAAGGACGGCACGTTGTCCTTGTAATGCTGATCCAGCAGGGTGGCCACCCAGTAATCAGCACAAGTTAGAATGTGGGCAACTCGGCGGTCGTTACAAAGGCACTGTATCACGTAGTTGCTCATGTGTGCCAGGCTGCCCAGACACAACGGCAAGCTGTCCTCCGTGGGAGGTGTATCGTCTGTGTCCTCGGTATCCCCCCAGCCATGCTGCAGTGATGGCCCTGAGCTGCTTTGGGTGCCGCCCTGCTGTGAACATGGTTCCTTCTCATCCTCCCCTTCGTCCAGAACTGTGCCCTGGCTGGACAATTGTGCACCTGGCCTATGTTGGTGCAGGAACCCACCCCTTGAGCCACCTGTGAATGACTGGCTTGATAACCGTGGAAATGATCCCTCTTCCTCCTCCTCCTGTGCCATCATCTTCCATCATCGCCCAAAGCGTTTTTTCAAGGAGACATAGAAGTGGGATAGTAACTCTGAGAACGGCGTCATCGGCACTGGCCATGTAGGTGGAGTAGTCGAAACAGCGCAACAAGGCAAACAGGTCTCGCATGGAGGCCCACTCAGTGGCGGTAAAGTGGTGCTGTTCCGCAGAGCGACTGACCCGTGCTTGCTGCATCTGAAACTCCACAATCGCCTGCTGCTGCTTAAAAAGTCTCTCCAGCATATGAGGCAGTGAGTGGGAAGGCCGAAGTTACGCTGCAGCACAGACAGGAGAGCAGCAGCAGGGTGAGAACTCCGAAAGTGCACACAGACGGCCTGCACTTTCTACAGCAGCTCTGACATATCGGGGTAGTTTCTCAGAAATTTCTGCACCACCAAATTCAGCACATGCGCCAGGCAAGGGATGTGTGTCAAACCGGCTAGGCCCAGAGCTGCTACAAGATTTTGCCCATTATTGCACACCACCAAGTCGGGCTTGAGGCTCAGTGGCACCAACCACTCATTGGTCTGTTGTTCCATGCCCTTCCAAAGCTCCTGCGCGGTGTGGGGTTTGTCCCCCAAACAGATGAGTTTCAAAACTGCCTGCTGTCGTTCTCACCTGGCTGTGCTGAAATTGGTGGTGAAGGTGTTACGCTGACTTGATGAAGAGGTGTTAGAGGACGAAGAGAAGTAGGAGGAGGAGGCAACAGGAGGCAAAGAGAAATGCCCTGCAATCCTTTGTGGCAGAAGGATATGCACCAAACAGCTTTCCGCCTCATGCCCAGCCGCCATTGCATTTACCCAGTGTGCTGTTAGGGAGATATAACGTCCCTGCCCGTGCTTACTGGTCCATGTATTGGTAGTTATGTGGACCTTGCCACAGATGGCATTGAGCAGTGCACACCTGATTTTGTCCCCCACTTGTTTGTGCAGGTAAGGGATGGCTCACCTGAAAAAATAAATGGCGTCTGGAAATGACGTACTGTGGGACAGCCATCGCCATAGGATTTTTAAAACTCTCCGTCTCCACCAGACGAAATGATAGCATTTCAAAGGCCAGGAATTTTGAAATGCTGGCATTCAGGGCCAGGGATCGCAGGGGGATAGGGGGGGGGGTACTTCCTCTTTCGATTCATTGTTTGGAAAATGGACAGCTGAACGCTGCCATGGGACATTGTGGTGCTGCTTGTTGAAGGTGACGGACGTGATGGCTTTGCTGACACATCCTCTGTTTGCGGGGTCACTCCAGAGGTGGATGAAGAGGTCGAGACTGCAGCAGAAGAGGGAGCAGGAGAAGCCTGAGACCTTTCTTGGCTTTGGAGGTGTTTACTCCACTGCAGCTCATGCTTTGCACTTAGATGCCTGGTCATGCAGGTTGTGCTCAGGTTTAGAACGTTTATGGCTCGCTTCAGGCTCTGATTGCACAGCGTGCAAACCACTCGTGTCTTGTCGTCTGCATATTGTCTAAAGAACTGCCATGTCAGGGAAGTCCATGGAGCTGGCTTTGTTGTGCTCGGTCCCTGGGTGCGGTGGCCAGTAGCAGGTGTACTGTTTAGGGGATGGCCGCTATGCTTTTGCCCCCTGCTTCCTCTTTTGCTGTGCTGGTGGCTCTGTGAGACCACCGCTTCTCCCTCCGAACTGCACAGGTCACTCGCATGAACTTGATTCCATGTGGGGTCTAGGACCTCATCGTCCTCCATATAATCTTCCACCCAGTCTTCACCCCTGCCCTCCTTGTCAGTTTGAACACTGCAGAAAAGCCTTAGCAGTTGGCACTTGTGTCATCATCAAAGACGTGCTGCGGTGGTCTTCCCATGTCCTCATCCTCAAACATAAGTGGTTGGGCATCGGTGCACTCAATCTCTTCCACTTCTGGGGCAGGGCTAGGTGCATGGCCCTGGCAAACCCTGCCAGCAGAGTGATTAAAAAGCATAGGAGACTGCTGCATGACTTGGGGCTCAGACTTCTTGGCTGATTTGCAAGGGTGTGAGGTGGTAGATAGATGCCCATGGCCTACAGGTGGCAATTCTGAGATTTCAGCAGTGGACCAGGTGGGAGACAATGTGAAGTTACTGGAGGCACTGTCAGCCACCCAATCTACTAGTGACTGTACTTGTTCTGGCCTCGCCATTCGTAAAGCGGCATTCGGGCCTAATAAATAACGCTGAAGGCTCTGTCGTCTATGCGCACCTTAGGAAGGTGTTTCATTTGGGCGTATAGCTGGCACAGATCGACCACATCCTCTCCCTGCAACAGGAGTTCCACCAACACCAGCAGCACCATGACCAGGGCCACGTCCCTTATTTGACACTCTCCTCATTTTTTGCGGTCACCAACCAAAGTAACAGACGTTTTTACTAAATTTAGTTCCCTGTCAGCAATGCAAAGCAGGGGGTTTTCACTGGCAAAACTAGGTTAATGTCACCCACCAACGGAACATATTATTTTTTAGAAATTTACGTCCCTGTCACCTATGCAAAGCAGGGGTTTGTATACGACAAAAGTGGTTTAATGTCACCCAAGAATGTAACAGACGATTTTTACCAATTTACCTCCCTGTCACCTATGCAAAGCAGAGGTTTGCATACGACAAAACTGGGTAAATGTCACATAAGAATGTAACAGACGATTTTTACAAATTTACCTCCCTGTCATCTATGCAGAGCAGGGGTTTGTATACGGCAAAACTGGCAAAATGTCACCCACCAATGTAACAGATGATTTTTAGAAACTTGCCTCACTGTCACCTATGCAGAGCAGAGGTTTGTATACATCAAAACTGGCAAAATGTCACCCACCAATGTAACAGTCGATTATTACAAATTTATTTCCCTGTCACCTATGCAGAGCAGGGGTTTGGATACAGCAAAATTGGCAAAATGTCACCCACCAATGTAACAGATGATTTTTAGAAATTTACCTCCCTGTCACCTATGCAGAGCAGGGGTTTGTATATGGCCAAAATGGCAAAATATCACCCACCAATGTAACAGATGATTTTTAGAAATTTACCTCCCAGTCAGCTATGCAGAGCAGGGGTTTCTATACGGCAAACCTGGCAAAATGTCACCCACCAATGTAACAGTCGATTTATACAAATTTGCGTCTCTGTCACCTATACATAGCAGGAATTTGTATATGGCAAAACTGGCAAAATGTCATCCACCAATGTAACAGATGATTTTTAGAAACTTGCCTCACTGTCACCTATGCAGAGCAGAGGTTTGTATACATCAAAACTGGCAAAATGTCACCCACCAATGTAACAGTCGATTATTACAAATTTATTTCCCTGTCACCTATGCAGAGCAGGGGTTTGGATACAGCAAAATTGGCAAAATGTCACCCACCAATGTAACAGATGATTTTTAGAAATTTACCTCCCTGTCACCTATGCAGAGCAGGGGTTTGTATATGGCCAAAATAGCAAAATATCACCCACCAATGTAACAGATGATTTTTAGAAATGTACCTCCCTGTCACCTATGCAGAGCAGGGGTTTGTATATGGCAAAACTGGCAAAATGTCACCCATCAATGTAACAGATGATTTTTTTAGAAATTTACCTCTCTGTTACCTATGCAGAGTAGGGGTTTGTATATGGCAAAACTAGGTTAATGTCACCCAATAATGTAACAGACGATTTTTACAAATTTACCTCCCTGTCATCTATGCAGAGCAGGGGTTTGTATATGGCAAAATGGCACCCACCAATGTAACAGATGATTTTTAGAAATTTACCTGTGTCACCTATCTAGCATAAAAAGTGTTTTTTTCTATAGCACCAAAGTAAATGCAGTATATTACGGTTGTATTGGACTGTCAGATATGCAGCGTAGCACGTAAATTTTCTATCTTGCAAAAAAAGTGTGCATTTTTATATCAGCAAGGTAACTGCAATATTTAGCTGTTTCATTGGACTGTCAGATATGCAGTGACTGTTGCAGACAGATAAAAAAATCGCTTTAGGTCACAAAAAAATGTGACAGACTAATGTAATTGAATAATTTTCACTGCCAGGTATGCACTGCAGGCCGCAGGGGTACTTGAACGGCCAAAAAAGGGAATTTGTCCTCCACTGTGCTACCAGAACAGAATTAAAGTAATGTCCCTGGCACACATGCTGTTCACATGCAGTTGCAAAGGCACTGCACTTTCAAAAATGTCCGCCGACGCCCACTGAACTAGCAGATGGATTAAAACTTATTTTTCAGTGTCACTGGGCTCAAGGCTGGGTACTAAAATGTAGCACAAAAATCTCTGTAGTTTGAAGATTGAATACACCACCAAGTTCAACAGAATTCTTCCCTAATCTCTCCCTCACAGCAGTAGCAGCATCCTATCCTTACATTGAGAAGAGCAGAGTGAGGTGCGGCGCTACGTGACTTCAGCCTATATAGAGGCTGGTTCACATGCTGCTCTTGGCCAATCACAGCCATGCCATTAGTAGGCATGGCTGTGATGGCTCCTAAGGGCAGACTAGTGAAACGCTTGGTGATTGGCTGCCCTGCAGCCTTTCAAAAAGCACCAAGAAATTGCTGAATACCGAACTCAAACTTTTACGGAAATGTCCGGGTTCGGGTCCGGGTAAAAAAAAAACTAAAGTTTGGTACGAACCCGAACTTTACAGTTCAGGTTTGCTTAACCCTAGTACTCAGCAAAAAAATAGAAGATAAAGCTTTACTCAGAGAGCAGGTCATACAGCTTCCAGGCTCTGACTCTGAATAAGCTTTCCAGCCCTGTCTTTATTCCCATAGTAACGAACCCAGTAACTACACCTGCATTGACTTGAGGTAGGAAAAAATGGTGTACTGGAGCGGCAAGAGAATGGCAAGTCCCACCTCCAAAACTAGCTGGCATTCCATAAAAAATATACAGCCCATCAAACTGATTTGAGACAAGGACCCCAGCAAACAGGGGTTTGCTGGCGTTTTTACAGGGGCTTTTCTGTAGTACGATATTGATAGCCTATCTGATATCAATATTAGATCATTGGGGGTCCAACTCCCTGTACCCCCACAGATAAAATTTGAATAAGATGCAATGGCCTGGTGATCGCTGCAGACTGCTCACAGCATATCAAGCACAGCATCATAGATTGTATAATGGCTGTGATATTGCATGGTATTGTAGCCCACATCCATTCCCTTGAATGAGACTGACATCACAAGCCGAGGAATTGATAGCATCACTCACCAGGAGCTCTGTGACCTCTTCTAAAAGCTGATTGACAAGGGTGCCAGGAGTCAGACAACCACAACCAGATTAGGGTCCTGTGTTTGCCTCGATAACTACACAGGATGCTGTCTCATTTTACTCCATCTGCTGTTTTCACATAGATTGATAGATAACCTATTTTGTTAGCGACTGATACACGTAGTGACCCATGACAGAGTGGGGAGGTTGTCAGCAGTAAGGTAATGTTGATGTCACTGTTTATTTTTCGGTTCTTCTGATCCATCAGAAGAACAGTCAAAAAAAAAAACTAGATTCTGTCTTTTGAGCATCTTGAGTGTGGAGAGTGGCAACAGCATGAGGAGTCAACATAGTGGCCCAGTCACAGGCTGGGGAGGGTGGCACCAGCATGAGGAGTCACTATAATCAATCTGTGTACTCCCGTACATTTTCAATACTAAGCTGACTCAGAGTCTCACTTTGACTCAGCATTCACAATCTTCACATATAATTCAGCCATATATCACTTAGTCTACTTTCACGCTCGCGTTTTGGCTTTCCGTTTGTGAGATCCGTTTAGGGCTCTCACAAGCGGTCCAAAATGGATCAGCTTGCATTCTGAATGGAAAAGGATATGCTCAGAATGCATCAGTTTGCATCAGTTCAGTCTCCATTCCGCTTTGGAGACGGACACCACTGCTTTCACTGACACAATCTGGCACAATGGAAAATGGATCCGTCCTCCATTGACTTTCAATGGTGTTCAAGACGGATCTGTCTTGGTTATGTTAAAGATAATTCAAATGGATCCGTTCTGAACGAATCGGTCCATGACGGATCCGCACAAAAAGCAAGTGTGAAAGTAGCCTTAGAGCATATTTTGATAGATGAGGACAATATTGCTCACACTTCTGAAGAACCATCGGTACTTTCATAACTTTATTCTTCAAGAAAATGTTAAAAATGTTGCATGGCTCGCAGGCCCATATATTCAGAGAACGCCAAGTTGTAGCACATTCATTCAAGCGCGACATTTCGGGGGTCACTCCCCCTTACTCATGCGTGAAGATCAGGTGTAACCAACAACCTTACATTGGCGTAGTGTGTTTCAGGTTTCTATTCTTATTTAAAAACAATCAATTAGGGGGGGCGTGGATGGACGTGGAGCCGCATAGACGCAAGTCTGTGAGCTCCGCTGAGGGTTTAGAGGAAGCAGGCATTCAAAGTGCTTAATTTTCAGCAGCCATGGGCAAAATTAATAATGATAGAGCCAGATACTCACCTGGACCTGGCAGAATGATGACAGGTCAAGGGGACATGAACCGCTACATGAGAAAGACGGGAGCGCCGCAGCTGAAGCGGGTGGATAAGATGACGCCGGCACCAGAGCCTGCGCGGCAAGAAGCTGACTCTGAATCGGAGGAAGGAGAGGAGGTTGAAGCAGACGCTCCTACCTCTGAGGACAACATGCCGGTATCCAGAGCCTTCATGCGACAGCTACTAGCGGACGCCCTGGAACCTATCTCCCAGAAGATTAAAGATTTAAAAAAAGATCTCACGCAGTTAGGTGAGAGAGTAGTGGTGGTGGAGAATACGCAAGCTGCCATGATTGAATTTGAATCAGCAGTAACTCATACCCTCGACCATGCCCAGGCACATCTTAACCTCCTATATAGCCTCATGGAGGATCAAGACAATCGGAGGAGGCGCAATAATCTGCGCTTAAAGGGCTTCCCAGAAAGCATTCAGCCTGATGCAATTACCCCCATGTTGATGGACTTTTTCAAAGATCTCCTGGGCCCAGATCATACAGGTGGGGTAGAGCTGGAGAGAGCCCATAGGGCACTGCGTCCTCCACCCAGCCCTACAGAACAACCAAGGGACATTATATGTAAATTGGCGAGCTTCCAGGTTAAAGAAAAGATCTTGAAAGCAGTTAGGACTGCGACGACTATCCGGTACCCAGGAGCTGTCATCACTATATATCGGGATCTTTCTCTAATGACCCTCAAAAAGAGGCGAATTCTGCAGCCCCAGCTTGATGTGTTAAGAGTAGAGATGAGCGAACTTCTATTTTTAGTTCGGCGTCCAAAGTTCGGGTTCGGGTTATCGTAGCATCCCGTTATGGATTCCGCTACCGCGGACCATAACGGCATTTGGAATCCATAAGGGGATGCTTATTTGAACCCGAACCGTGGACAACCCTAAGGACCTGGGGTGACGTCACCGTCATGTGATCAGTGCAGGATCACCTCTTATCCAATCCAGTGCTGAGCAAAACCCCCTGCACTGATCACAGGACGGTGACGTCACCCCAGGTCCTTAGGGTTGTCCAAGGTTCGGGTTCAATGAAGCATCCCCATATGGATCCATAACGGGATGCTACGATAACCCGTACTCAAACTTTGGACGCTGAACTAAAAATAGAAGTTCGCTCATCTCTAGTTAAGAGAGCGCAAAATCCTCTACCGGTGGCTGTACCCATTTGGTCTGCTTATTAATACCTCATTAATACCCTGGTGCTCCGATCTCATGCTGACCTTAGAAGGATTTATGAACACCTGGGAGCGGCAGACCTCCAGATTCCGGATTGGAATCCCCTCCAGGAGCTGACGGATTTACCAGCTTTACCGTTACCACCTACTTGGATTCTGGCGAAAGCGGGAAAACCCCAAAGACAGAGAAGGAAGACAGGTCAATCCACACCAAGGAAAGCTTCTGCGGATCCCGATTAAACTCTGCCTGCTACGCAAATGGGGACTTGATCCTGTAGTGGTGAGAATCATTGTTTTGGTGTCATGCGTTACTCTTAGGGACATCCCAGCTTTCCATTTATAACACCCAATTTATCCCTTCTTGATCTTCCCCTGTAGGTCATGGTAACATGCGACTTTTGGGGATCTGTGTATTCAGCTTTATGTATCGGGCTAGACATGTTAGATGTATTAATATGTCTTTTTCACCCATCAAATCCGCTCAATTGTTATGTATTCAGCATCCAGGTATACCATATTCTACTATGTACTCAGCATGTCTATCTTTCCTCTCATATTATGTACTCAGAATTCATGCCCCATACCCTATAATATGTACTCAGCACTCATGTATCACATTTTACGATCTTATGATTTAATTCTTCTTGATAATTGCTCATGCTTTACGCATTGCCTGCTTCCCGAAAATTACCCTCTAGATGGCAGCCTGCACCCATCTTGCTATGTTTCCGTCTAGAGGGGCATCTCCGCTCCAGATTGGAGCGTTGCTTGTTCATTGTTTAGTTACTAAAAGTGTTGGGAGGGGAGCTTTCCATTATGCACGACATTTCTGGACATGTGGAGACTCCCTTCCGGTCATGTTGAAGTTCGTTAAGTTAATACTTATCAGTTATTGTCCACTAGAGATGGCCCGAACTATTCGCCGGCGAACAGTTCCCGGAGAACATAGCTTGTTCGCGTTCGCCTCAACGGGCGAACACATGCGATGTTCGGTCCGCCCCCTATACATCATCATTGAGCAAACTTTGACCCTGTACCTCACAGTCAGCAGACACATTCCAGCCAATCAGCAGCATACCCTCCCTCCCAGACCCTCCCACCTCCTGCACAGCATCCATTTTAGATTCATTCGGAATTTGCAGTCTTAGTGAGAGGAGAGAGAGTGTAGTTGCTGCTGATTTAATAGGGAAATCGATAGCTAGTGAATTCAGTGTACACTCCAGTCCTGAAAGACTCATCTGATCTCTGCTGTAAGCGTCCTGACAGCACCCCAAAAAGCCCTTTTTAGGGCTGCAACATTAGTCTGCTTTTTTTTTTCTCCATATACATATTGCAGTTGCCTGGCCTGCCTGTGTGTGAGGAGCTGCAGGCCCACAGACTGTAGTGTGCCTACTGCCAGTGCCCACCCCTGTCATCCCATGTGGCACAGGACTTTACATCAAAAAAAGGCATTTCATTTTTACACTTTAGTGTAATTTCAGCTGCTTGCCTGCTGCTAGTGTGTGTCAGGCTGACTTCCACTGACTGTAGTGTGCCCACTGCCAGTGCCCACCACTCATACCGGCTGGCACAGGACTTTGCATAAAAAAGGGCATTTAATTTTTACACTTTAGTGTAATTTCAGCTGCTTGCCTGCTGCTAGTGTGTGTCAGGCTGACTTCCACTGACTGTAGTGTGCCCATTGCCAGTGCCCACCACTCATACCGGCTGGCACAGGACTTTGCATAAAAAAGGCATTTAATTTTTACACTTTAGTGTAATTTCAGTTGCTTGCCTGCTGCTAGTGTGTGTCAGGCCGACTTCCACTGACTGTAGTGTGCCCATTGCCAGTGCCCCCCCCTGTCATTCCGTGTGGCACAGGACTTTGCATCAAAAAAAGGCATTTAATTTTTACACTTTAGTGTAATTTCAGTTGCTTGCCTGCTGCCAGTGTGTGTCAGGCCGACTTCCACTGACTGTAGTGTGCCCATTGCCAGTGCCCACCCCTGTCATTCCGTGTGGCACAGGACTTTGCATCAAAAAGGCATTTAATTTTTACACTTTAGTGTAATTTCAGTTGCTTGCCTGCTGCCAGTGTGTGTCAGGCCGACTTCCACTGACTGTAGTGTGCCCACTGCCAGTGCCCACCCCTGTCATTCCGTATGGCACAGGACTTTGCATCAAAAAAAGGCATTTAATTTTTACACTTTAGTGTAATTTCAGTTGCTTGCCTGCTGCCAGTGTGTGTCAGGCCGACTTCCACTGACTGTAGTGTGCCCATTGCCAGTGCCCACCCCTGTCATTCCGTGTGGCACAGGACTTTGCATCAAAAAAAGGCATTTAATTTATACACTTTAGTGTAATTTCAGTTGCTTGCCTGCTGCCAGTGTGTGTCAGGCCGACTTCCACTGACTGTAGTGTGCCCACTGCCAGTGCCAACCCCTGTCATCCCGAGTGGCACAGGACTTTGCATCAAAAAAAGGCATTTATTTTTTACACTTTAGTGTAATTTCAGTTGCTTGCCTGCTGCCAGTGTGTGTCAGGCCGACTTCCACTGACTGTAGTGTGCCCACTGCCAGTGCCCACCCCGGTCATCCCGTGTGGCACAGGACTTTGCATCAAAAAAAGGCATTTAATTTTTACACTTTAGTGTAATTTCAGTTGCTTGCCTGCTGCTAGTGTGTGTCAGGCCGACTTCCACTGACTGTAGTGTGCCCACTGCCAGTGCCAACCACTGATACCGGGTGGCACAGTAGCTTGCCGATAAATAAGGCATATCATTTTTAGACAGTAGTCTAAATTCAGTTGCTTGCCTGCTGCCAGTGTGTGTCAGGCCCGCTTCCACTGACTGTAGTGTGCCCACTGCCAGTGCCAACCACCCGAAAAATTCTGAGGACATAGTTGACTGGCTTAGACAGGACACCCAATCTTCAACAGCTGCCACTAAGAACCTTGACGCACCATCCTCCTCCAGCTCAGCTTCGGTCACCTGCTCTCAAGTTACCACGCACCCGCCCGCCGCCGCCGCCACCACCACCACTACCACCACAGCCACCACAGCCGCTTCACTTGATCCGTCAGAGGAGTTATTTACACATCAGTTAGATGCAATTAGTGATGCGCAACCATTATTGCCAGATGATGTAGATTACGGGGATATGTCTCAGTCAGGCAGGATTACACACATGGACGTACAGTGTGATGATGATGATGATGATGTTTTACCCGCTGCTGCTTCCTTTGCTGAGGTGTCAGATACAAGTGAAGCGGTTGATGATGACGATGTGTCCACGGATGCCACGTGGGTGCCTGCTCGAAGAGAAGAAGAGGGGGAAAGTTCAGAAGGTGAGACAGAGAGAATGAGGAGACGAGTTGAAAGCAGGGGGAGGTCGTCGCAAGGAGTTAGTGGCACAGTCAGACAGCATGTATCGGCAACTGGGGTCAGCCAGACAGCACGCCAGTCAACGCATGCTGTTGCCACCACCAGAATGCCGTCATTGCAAAGCTCAGCAGTGTGGCATTTTTTTTGTGTGTCTGCCTCTGAAAACAGCAATGCCATTTGCAACCTGTGCCAAAAGAAACTGAGTCGTGGGAAGTCCAACACCCACCTTGGTACAACTGCTTTGCGAAGGCACATGATCTCACATCACAAACGCCTATGGGATCAACACATGAGTACAAGCAGCACACGAACTCAAAGCCACCATGCTCCTCCTGGTCCAGCATCTTCAGCCACGTCAACCACTGCTGTCCTCCCTGCCTCCTCTCAACCACCCGCCACTCCATCCCTCACCTTCAGCAGTTCCTGCTCATCTGCCCACAGTCAGGTGTCTGTCAAGGACATGTTTGAGCGTAAAAAGCCAATGTCACAGAGTCACCCCCTTGCCCGGCGACTGACAGCTGGCTTGACGGAACTCTTAGCCCGCCAGCTTTTACCATACCAGCTGGTAGAGTCTGAGGCCTTCAAAAAAATTGTCGCTATTGGGACACCACAGTGAAGGGTACCCAGACGAATTTTTTTTTCAAAAAAGGCAATCCCAAACCTCTACCATGTCATTGAAAAGGAAGTCATGGCAGCTCTGGCATACAGTGTTGGGGCAAGGGTCCATCTGACCACTGATACCTGGTCTGCAAAGCACGATCAGGGCAGGTATATCACGTATACTGCGCATTGGGTCATCCTGCTGACGGCTGACAAGCATGGAATGCGTGGCTCCACAGCGGAGTTGGTGACACCACCATGACTTGCAGGCAGACCTACTGCCACCTCCTCTACTTCTACTCCATCCTCTTCGATATCCTCCTCGGCTGAGTCCTCTTCTGCTGCGGCGTCTGGCTGCACATCAATTTAATCCCCTCAGCTCCCCAGGGGTTATTCCACATCCCGGATATGACAGTGTCACGCTGTCTTGGGGTTGACTTGCCTGAAAGCAGAGAGCCACACAGGACCAGCACTCCTGTCCGCCCTGAACGCACAGGTGGATCAGTGGCTGACCCCGCACCAACTGGAGATCGGCAAAGTGGTGTGTGACAATGGAAGCAATCTGTTGGCGGCATTAAATTTGGGCAAGTTGTCACATGTGCCGTGCATGGCACATGTGTTGAATCTCATCGTACAACGTTTTGTGTCTAATGACCCAGGCTTACAGGACGTCCTCAAGCAGGCCAGGAAGGTGTGTGGCCATTTCAGGCGTTCCTACACAGCCATGGCGCACTTTTCCGATATTCAGCGGCGAAACAACATGCCAGTGAGGCGCTTGATATGCGACAGCCCGACACGTTGGAATTCAACACTCCTAATGTTCGACCGCCTGCTCCAACAAGAAAAAGCCGTCAACGAGTATTTGTATGACCGGGGTGCTAGGACAGCCTCTGCAGAGCTGGGAATCTTTTTGCCACTTTACTGGACACTCATGCGCAATGCCTGTAGGCTCATGCGTCCTTTTGAGGAGGTGACAAACCTAGTCAGTCGCACCGAAGGCACCATCAGCGAACTCATCCCATTTGTTTTCTTCCTGGAGCATGACCTGCGAAGAGCGCTGGATCAGGCTGTAGATGAGCTTGAAGAGGAAGAGGAAGAGTTGTGGTCACCATCACCACCAGAAACAGCCTTGTCATCATCGCTTGGCAGACCTGCAGCAACGCTGGAAGAGGAGTATGAGGAAGAGGAGTCAGAGGAGGAATGTGGCGGCTTTGAGGAGGAGGAAGACCAACCACAGCAGGCACCCCAGGGTGCTCGTTGTTGTCACCTATCTGGGACCCATGGTGTTGTACGTGGCTGGGGGGGAAGAACAGACCGTCAATGACATCAGTGAGGACGAGGAACGGGAAATGAGTAGCTCTGCATCCAACCTTGTTCAAATGGGGTCTTTCATGCTGTCATGTCTTCTGAGGGACCCACGTATAAAAAGGATGAAGGAGAACGATCTGTACTGGGTGGCCATGCTACTAGACCCCCGGTATAAGCAGAAAGTGGCAGAAATGTTACCAAATTACCGAAAGTCAGAAAGGATGCAGCAGTTCAAAACCAAACTAAAAAATATGCTTTACACAGCTTATAAGGGGGATGTCACAGCACAACGGGAATCTAACAGGGGAAGAGGTGAGTGTAATCCTCCTCCTACCACGGCGGCAAGGACTGGACGATTTACAGATGTGTTGTTGATGGAGGACATGCAGAGCTTTTTCAGTCCTACTCATCGCCACAGACCTTCGGGATCCAGCCTTAGAGAACGACTCGACCGACAGGTAGCAGACTACCTCGCCTTAACAGCAGATATCGACACTCTGAGGAGCAATGAACCCCTTCACTACTGGGTGTGCAGGCTTGACCTGTGGCCTGAGCTATCCCAGTTCGCGATAGAACTTCTGGCCTGCCCTGCTTCAAGTGTCCTGTCAGAAAGGACCTTCAGTGCAGCAGGAGGCATTGTCACTGACAAGAGAAATCGCCTCGGTCAAAAAAGTGTTGATTACCTCACCTTCATAAAGATGAATGAGGCATGGATCCCGAAGGGACTGACAGTGGGGGATAAGTTTGACTAACAAAAGGCCTGATTACATGAATTGGCCTCAAAATGGTCCCCACGCTGCTGTATTTAATGTCTGCATACCGGATGACTTTCGTGAATTCTCCACCACCAACTAGGGTTCAAGCCGCAATGTTTTAGTCACTTTTCTGCCTGGAAAACATCAATTTTTGCTGCTACAATAGCGGCTACAACAATGCCATCATTTTTCAGGCATGTGTACATGCCTAATTTTTCTGTCCTATGGTGCAGCACTGTGGCTGCAAAAACAAACCAAAAAAAAAAGGCACATACAAGTGTCAATTCCCCTTCGTGATCGTTACCTTGTTGTGGTGAAGGGGCTTGCGTATCACAATGAAGCAATCATCACCTCTATGAGTGTGGTGGCAATGTTGCCACACCCCAGATGATAAGGCCGTTGCTTCATTATGGTCAGACCAAAAGCGATCGGACGGCTGGATAATATTTCATAGAAAAACATTAATTTACCTTTTTTTATATGTTGTATGGGTTTTTAATACATAAAATAAAAAATCATAATAAAGTCTCTTAATAGTTTATTAGAAATGATGCAGACAATTAAAAAAATCCCCATCAATTCCAATACAAAGCAAGTACAGAGCTCAGAACTAAATTATTTCATGATGTCGTAATGGTTCGCTAATTCGACAAGGGTAATCAATTCGACCGGATAGGGTACGTAACAGGGATTAAACTGATAGTAATAGTACTAGTTAAGACACCACTCATATAGGGTGTCACAGCACATTGCTCTGTGCACGCGCAGTGCCCCAATTTGGGAGTAAGAGGACCGACTAAGCTGCTTTTTCCATCTCCCGATTCCTCAAATCAATTCAGTTTGGTGTATGAGAGTTTGGTCTGTCACTGTGAAGGCAGTCGAAGGTACCCGGCCTTAATTTTTTTTTCACAAAAGGCAATCCCTGATATGGGACGTAACAGGGATTAAACTGATGAGAATAGTACTACAGAAAATACCACTCATATCGGGTGTGACAGTAAATTGCACGGCGCAGACGCAGTCACCGTGGATTAAAACAGAGTGGAGGGAGCCAGCGTTTTTTTAACCATCTCCCCGTTCGAAAAATCTATTCAATAAATGGCCCCCAGATTGGGGACGTTAGAGGGATTAAACTGATGAGAATAGTACTACAGAAAATATCACTCATATCGGGTGTGACAGTAAATTGCACGGCGCAAACGCAGTGACCGTGGATAAAAACAAAGGGGAGGGAGCCAGCGTTTTTTTTAACCATCTCCCCGTTCGAAAAATCAATTCAATTCACCTTTTGGGGACCCTTGGTGTTGTACGTGGCTGGGTGGAGGAAGAAACCTTCAAAGACATCACCAGGATGTGGCTAGCTTGGTATCCAACCTTATGCAAATGGGGAGTTTGCGGTTGTGCAAATTAACTGTTTGCGGTGCATTAAAAGGGGAGTTTGGTCTGTCAATGTCTGTAAAGTGGGCGTAACCCTTACACTACCTGATCGATACAACATCATACCTGATCGTATACACACACTGGATGTTTTAAAGCATGTTATTCCAAACAATTTAGGAATGTTAGTTGATTTATGCCCTTTATGGATTAAAACCCAACTCTACGTCCACTACGTAATTTTCCATGGGAGTTTTGCCATAGATCCCCTCCGGCATGCCACAGTCCAGGTGTTAGACCCTTTGAAACAACTTTCCCATCACTATTGTGGCCAGAATGAATCCCTGTGGGTTTAAAAAATTCGCCTGCCAATTGAAGTCCATGGCGGTTCGCCCGGTTCGCCCGTTCGCGAACATTTGTGGAAGTTCGCGTTCGCTGTTCGCGAACGGAAAATTTTATGTTCGCGACATCACTATTGTCCTCCACTTTTTTTGTTTGGATTCTGTAGCTTAGGGGAGAGAGACGGGACAGCCCATATCTATGACAGGTGGGGAGGACGGGGAACTGAGCTTGACCTAGACCTTTTGACTTAATATCCGAGAGTGGAGAAATCGCTATATACTTCCTTGCTGTATTTTCGTAATGGCTGAAATTACTGTATGTTCCCTTAATGTCAGGGGCATGAAAGCGCCTGCAAAGCGGAGCCAGATATGCCATATGCTTAATAAACAAAAAGCTGATATTTTACTTCTGCAAGAAACCCATTTCCGTACGGGCAAGGTAAATCGGCTGGGCAACATGATTTATAATCAGTGGTTTCGTAGCACATCATCCGAATCGGCTTCAAAAGGGGTGAGCATAGCCTGCATAATGGGCTTCCTTTGGTGGTGCGTTCAATCCATGTTGATAACGAAGTTAGATATATTTTTATCAAGGGGGTAATATCCGCTCAAGTATATACCATAGGTAGTGTATATGCTCCAAACAGCGCTCAACCTACTTGGATCAAAAAGATGCTCAGTGAGTTCCAGAGTTTTGCAGAAGGGATATCAATTCTAGGGGGGGATCTGAACGTGGCACTCTATCCAGATATTGACACTTCGGGGGGTAGGTCTGCTCTGTCACAAAAAGCCCTTAAGCTTATTAGGGATAATTTAGCCTCAGCAGGTTTGATTGATGGTTGGAGATATATGCATCCCAACACGAGGGATTATACGTTTTATTCACTGGCACATGCATCTTACCAGAGACTGGATTACGTATTGATATCGCCCGCATTGCTTCCTCATTGTCGGGATGCATATATTGGTCCAGTAACGATATCGGACCACGCTCCCGCGTTCCTAAAGTTCCTGTCAAAACAACTCCCCAAGAGAAAGATGCTTTGGAGTTTAACCACTTCAGCCCCCCTAGCTTAAACCCCCTTAATGACCAGGCCACTTTTTACAATTCTGCACTACACTATTTTCACCGTTTATTGCTCCGTCATACAACTTACCACCCAAATGAATTTTACCTCCTTTTCTTCTCACTAATAGAGCTTTCATTTGGTGTTATTTCGTTCTTGCTGACATTTTTACTTTTTTTGATATTTAACTTTTTTTGATGAAATTTTTGCAAAAAAACAACATTTTTCACTTTCTGTTGTAAAATTTTTCAAATAACACTATATTTCAATTTAAATTTTTCTCTAAATTTATTGGTCTACATGTCTTTGATAAAAAAAGGCAATAAGTGTATATTTATTGGTTTGGGTAAAAGTTATAGGTTTACAAACTATGGTGCAAAAGAGTTTCCGCACTTTGACTTTCTGAGCACCTGTCCAGTTTCCTGACGTACTACAATGCCCAGACAGTAGAAACACCCCATAAGTGACCCCATTTCGGAAAGTAGACACCCTAAGGTATTCACTAAGGGGCATAGTGAGTTCATGGAAGTTTTTATTTTTTGTCACAAGTTAGCGGAAATGGATTTTTTTTTTCAAAAAATTTCATTTTCTGCTAACTTGTGTCAAAAAATAAAAACTTCCATGAACTTACTATGCCCCTCAGCGAATACCTTTGGGTGTCTACTTTCTAAAATGGGGTCACTTGTGAGGTTTTTCCACTGCCCTGGCGTTTGACGATCTCCGCAATCATTACACGTATGGCCAAAATTAGGAGTTTTTGCAGTGTTCCTTATATTGAGCATACGGGTAATGAGAATTTTTTTTCCGTTCAGCCGCTGGGCTGAAAGAAAAAAATGAACGTCACAGATTTCTTCATTCACATTGATCAATGTGGATAAAAAAATCTCTAAAAAATGTGCAAAAAAAAAAAAAAAAGAGGGGAAAGCTGTAAAGCTGCGATCGCTAAGGGACCCTTAGGCCTCATTCACACGTCCGCAATTCTGTTCTGCAAAATTTTGTAGAACGGAATTGTGGATACATTCAATTCTATGGGGACAGACTTTGTCCTGCTCAGACCCGGAATTGCGGATCCACACTTCCGGATCCGCAAAAATATAGAACATGTCCTATTCTTGTCCGCAATTGCGGACAAGAAAAGGCATTTTCTATATACCTCTGGCAATGTGCGGATCTGTAAAATGGGAAAAGCAGATTGACGGTGTCCGTGTTTTGCGGATCCGTGAATCTGCGGATCCGCAAAACACATACGGATGTCTGAATGAGCCTTATAGGGGGTGATCAGTGACGGGGGGGTGACATGGGTGATCAGTGGGGGTGGCATGGGTGATCAGGGGTTAATCAGGGGTTAATCAGTGACGGGGGGTGGGGGGGATGTGTGGTGATTGATGCACTTTTTTTTTCCCCTCTGGTGGTCCCAAGCAAAGGGACCACCAGAAGAGAAGGCAGCAGGCATATCAGACGCTGTTCATAAAACATATACAGCCTACTACAGTTACATGCGAGTGCGCCGATGGTGCGCACTGCGCATGTGCGAGCGCATCAGTGCGTCCAGGAGGAATAAACCGACCGCCCGCAGGACGCAATCCTGCGTACGGCGGTCGGCAAGCAGTTAAACGAGACCCTAGTACTCAGCAAAAAAATAGAAGATAAAGCTTTACTCAGAGAGCTGCTAACTTTAAAACTCTTCCGGGAGTTATAAGCAATCTCCTGAGGTCCTGGGACATCCCTTTCGCCTCATGGTTCGGGCGTAGAACTCTTATCAAAACAGTGGTGCTTCCTAAGGTATTGTACCTCTAGCAGGTTCTGCCGATAAGAGTGCCTAGATCATTCTTTACAGAGTTAAAAAGGATAATCTCCCACTTCCTTTGGAGAGGAGGTAGACCTAGACTTTCGTACACACAGACTGTACAGCATACTAGAGAAGGAGGTTTGGGAATCCCCGACTTCTATCAATATTATAGGGCTATGCAAAACCTTAGGGTACTAGAATGGCTGAGAAATCCAGAGGACAGATTGGATGTCCAACTAAAAAATGCTTTATGCTCTTTGGTATTAGCATGTCACCATAGACCTGACTTATTGAGCAATATACAGTCGTGGCCAAAAGTTTTGAGAATGACACAAATAGAAAATGCATTGTCTAAAGTTTCTTTATGCTCTTTGGTATTAGCATGTCACCATAGACCATACTTATTGAGCAATATACAGTCGTGGCCAAAAGTTTTGAGAATGACACAAATATTAGTTTTCACAAAGTTTGCTGCTAAACTGCTTTTAGATCTTTGTTTCAGTTGTTTCTGTGATGTAGTGAAATATAATTACACGCACTTCATACGTTTCAAAGGCTTTTATTGACAATTACATGACATTTATGCAAAGAGTCAGTCTTTGCAGTGTTGGCCCTTCTTTTTCAGGACCTCTTCAATTTGGCTGGGCATGCTCTCAATCAACTTCTGGGCCAATTCCTGACTGATAGCAACCCATTCTTTCATAATCACTTCTTGGAGTTTGTCAGAATTAGTGGGTTTTTGTTTGTCCACTCGCCTCTTGAGGATTGACCACAAGTTCTCAATGGGATTAAGATCTGGGGAAATTCCAGGCCATGGACCCAAAATGTCAATGTTTTTGTCCCCGAGCCACTTAGTTATCACCTTTGCCTTTGGCACGGTGCTCCATCATGCTGGAAAATGCATTGTTCTTCACCAAACTGTTGTTGGATTGTTGGAAGAAGTTGCTGTTGGAGGGTGTTTTGGTACCATTCTTTATTCATGGCTGTGTTTTTGGGCAAAATTGTGAGTGAGCCCGCTCCCTTGGATGAGAAGCAACCCCACACATGAATGGTCTCAGGATGCTTTACTGTTGGCATGACACAGGACTGATGGTAGCGCTCACCTTTTCTTCTCCAGACAAGCCTTTTTTCAGATGCCCCAAACAATCCGAAAGAGACTTCATCGGAGAATATGACTTTGCCCCAGTCCTCAGCAGTCCATTCACCATACTTTCTGCAGAAGATCAGTCTGTCCCTGATGTTTTTTTTTGGAGAGAAGTGGCTTCTTTGCAGCCCTTTTTGACACCAGGCCATCTTCCAAAAGTCTTCGCCTCACTGTGCGTGCAGATGCGCTCACACCTGCCTGCTGCCATTCCTGAGCAAGCTCTGCACTGGTTGCACTCCGATCCTGCAGCTGAATCCTCTTTAGGAGACGATCCTGGGGCTTGCTGGACTTTCTTGGACGCCCTGAAGCCTTCTTAACAAGAATTGAACCTCTTTCCTTGAAGTTATTGATGATCCTATAAATTGTTGATTGAGGTGCAATCTTAGTAGCCACAATATCCTTGCCTGTGAAGCCTTTTTTTATGCTACGCAATAATGGCTGCACGCGTTTCTTTGCAGGTCACCATGGTTAACAATGGAAGAACAATGATTTCAAGCATCACCCTCCTTTTAACATGTCAAGTCTGCCATTTTAACCCAATCAGCCTGACATAATGATCTCCAGCCTTGTGCTCGTCAACATTCTCACCTGAGTTAACAAGATGATTACTAGAATGATCTCAGCAGGTCCTTTAATGACAGCAATGAAATGCAGTGGAAAGGTTTTTTTGGGATTAAGTTAATTTTCATGGCAAAGAAGGACTATGCAATTCATCTGATCACTCTTCATAACATTCTGGTGTATATGCAAATTGCTATCATAAAAAACTTAAGCAGCAACTTTTCCAATTTCCAATATTTATGTAATTCTCAAAACTTTTGGCCACGACTGTAGATAATCCAATTACTGCTAATATCACTAAGTTGTGGTACTCGGGACTAGATAGAGTCTTAATGTCAATCCCTTTGACACCCCTTATTCGAGTGTCAGACGTTATGTGGGACTCATCAGCAGAGTTTAGATGATCATTAACTCCGGCCTGTAAACTTAACAAGTCTCTTATAATAGATTTGATAGATAGCACTACTGATAACCCGGAAGACCAGGTACACACTTGGCCTACAACTGACTTCACTCCTTTTCATCGGTCTCATCTTCGTCAGTGCTTAACATCATTGGGAAGTTTGGTTGCGGTAACCCCCTCCAGCTTCGAACAAATGATATTAAGTGTGAAAGACCCAATAAGGAAATTGTCAAAAATCTACACTATGCTCTTAGACAGTGTACAGACTCAGAAACCCTTGTTCATTTCCAAATGGGAAGTGGACTTACAATTAACTTTTACTGATGTAGAGATTAAGGATCTCCTGCGGAGAACACCTGGCATTTCTAGATGTGTTCGCATGCAGGAGAACTATTACAAATCTTTGACTCGCTGGTACTATACACCAGAAAGACTGCACTCCATGTATCCAACTACTTCTCCTCTTTGCTGGAGAAGTGGTGGCGACACGGGCACATATATGCATATCTGGTGGTCCTGTCCAATTATTAAGCCATTCTGGTCATCAGTCTGTGAGGTGCTGTCAAAAGTACATAGGCGCCCCATTATCCCTACGCCGCAGTTATGTCTCTTAGGCTGCGAGCGAAGAACTCAGGTGCGGGGATGGGAAGGTAAACTAAATCTCCAACTGCTCGCAGCAGCGAGACCTCTAGTAGTTGGGCAATGGAAGTCCTCGACTCCTCCCTCTACCGGCCAATGGCTGCTTAAGTGTGATCAGATATGTCCTCTGGAACAGAAAGCCCACTGGGATACAGCCAGCCCACATAAATTTGATGTAATTTGGGGTCCCTGGAAGAGGTTCAGACAGTGAAAAATATCACCCGCTCTGTTTCGAGGCATTAACAGTCGGTACTCTGACCCTACCTTTTTCTCTCCTTCATGTAGACAACCTAGCTGTCACAGCTTTTTTTTAAGCCCGGCCACTATGTCTCCTCTCTCGCTTGCTCGACTCAGAGTATTTGTTTAGGTCTTCTCTCTCGTCCGACAAGGCTAAGTTTTATGCCTTAGTTTTAGAGATAGTTGTCTCTCCTGAATGTGTTTATATACAAAATACTGTCTATATATAAAATACTGCCTTATTGTTCAATTGAAGTTGGTTGCAAATGTCAACCATTATCTATAGCTCAGATGTACAATGGATGTATTGTTTTATGCGGCTGTGCCGCAACTTTTCGTGCTACCATGGAATGTTGTACTTTTGTTTCTGATATTGCGCCCTCTGTTGGGCTTCTTCAATAAAATATTTTACAAATTAAAAACAATCAATTAGTTACACAGTGACGATATCACAAAAATATCTTAAAATAAAAAATGTAATTTAACCGCTTTGGTTTTAATGTTTCCAGTTTTGTAATCCATCTAGTTTCATGTTGCAATAATTTACGTTTATTATCTTCAGGAGTCATCCCGGGCTTAATATACTCTAGTATCACCCATTTTATTTCATACCATTTATGTTTTCTTTCCTGACAGAGTTGCAACAATGTGGTCTCTTGGTACTTATTTTTTTCTTTTTCCTCTTTTTTGCTGTCTGTAGATTCCATATATCTCTTTATGTTTGACTTATGTTCACTGAGTCTTATTCTTATCTCTCTCTTTGTTTGTCTTATATACCACATGCTACAGTGGCATCTCAAGACATAAATTACGTTCTTAGTCATACATGTAGCATAGTTGTACATAGGAATTTCATATCCCTTTCTGGGGTGATTAATGGTATGTCCTTTTAAAATTTGGTTACAATGTGTGCAGGATAGGCATGGTAATGTGCAATTTTTTTGTGTGGCAAGGAAAGATTGACAAGCTTTCTATGGTATTTTTATATCTCCCTTAATCAATTTGTTACCTATTGTTCGCCCTTTTTGATATGCAAAATCAGGTTTTGATTTAAAAAATCATCTGAACTTCTTATCATGTTGTAATATATTCCAATATTTATTAATAGTCTTTTTAATCAATGTTGTATGACAATCGTAAGTACCTGGACATACTGGACGATCTTTTAAATTTTTATTATTTTTCCTGACAAATAAAGTGTCTCTTGGAATTTGATCTACTTCCTTTTTTATATTATCAATCATGTTTTTGGATATCATTGATGAATACATTTTTTTGTCAATACATTTTTTTGTCTTGTGTAATCATGGTTTGTTTTAGTTATACGTTTAGCTCATATTAACTGACTCTTTGGTATGCCTCTGAAAGTATGTAGGGCGTGATGGCTTGTATAGAGTAGTATATTATTTCGGTCAGTAGGTTTTGAATATAATGTAGTGTTGAAGCCCCCTGTATCATCCTTTGTAATTTCCACATCCAAAAATTGTATGGTGGTAGGATGGTAATGTAACTGGAATTTAATTGACTCATGACTAGAGTTGAGCGAACACCTGGATGTTCGGGTTCGAGAAGTTCGGCCAAACAAAAATGTTCGGGATCCGAACTCGACCCGAACCTCACCACGAACCCGAACCCCATTGAAGTCAATGGGGACCCGAACTTTTGGGCACTAAAAAGGCTGTTAAATAGCCCAGGAAAGGGCTAGAGGGCTGCAAAAGGCAGCAAAATGTAGGTAAATCCCCTGCAAACAAATGTTGATAGGGAAATAACTTAAAATAAAATAAAATAAATAAAAATTAACCAATATCAATTGGCAACTTGGAGGAGGAGGTGGAAAAGGAGGTTGGGGTGGCATCAGGTGGGAATGCTATGGGAGTTGATGTTCTCATCACAGCCAAAAAGGATTCATGTCTGCATGCAGTGCCACAGGCCTCATTCACAGACTCAGGACCATGGCACCCGCAAAGAGGAGAGCGGTCCCGTAACAGCAACACAGGCCTCAGGTCAACCTGCAATGGAACTGGCCATTATCATTTATGTAGGCCCCTGACACCCAGACAGAGGAGAGGTCATTTGACAGTAAAATGAGTTTAATGTCTATAACCCAGACAGCAAGCAATTAAATGAAATATAGGCCACTGAAACCTAGACAATGGGGCGATCATTAGATAGTAAAAAGAGTTTACTATCTCCCACCAAGACAACAAATGATTAAACAACATATAGGCCCCTGACACCCAGACAATGGGGCGGTCATTAGACAGTAAAAAGTGTTAAATGTCTGCCACCAAGACAGCAAGCAAGTACGTGAAATTTAGGCTCCTGACACCCAGACAATGGGGCGGTCATGACAGTAAAAAGAGTTTAATATCTCCTACCAAACCAACAAATGATTAAATAACATATAGGCCCCTGACACCCAGACAATGGGGCGGTCATTAGACAGTAAAAAGAGTTAAATATCTGCCACCAAGACAGCAAGCAAGTACGTGAAAGTTAGGCCCCTGACACCCAGACAGAGGAGAGAGGTCCCATAGCAGCAAAAGAGGCATCATGTCACCCACCAACGGAGAAGGCCACTTTTAGTTATTTTGGCCCCAGCACCCAGACAGAGGAGAGAGGTCCCAAAGCAAAGAATCAGGCTTCACTTCACCCACCTATGGAGAAGGACACTTTCAGATATTTAGGCCCCTGGCACCCAGATGGAGGAGATGTTCATTCAACTTTGGGTTGCCCCACAAAATAATGGTAAAATTAAAAAAAAAGAGGATTCAATAAAGAAGTGCCCTGGAGTACAAGAATATATGGTTAATGGGAGGTAGTTATAAATGTCTATTCTGCACAAGGGATGGACGGGTCATGTGGGATCCATGTCGGTTAATTTTTATGAATGTCAGCTTGTCCACGTTGGCTGTGGACAGGCGGCTGCGTTTGTCAGTAATGACACCACCTGCTGTGCTGAATACACGTTCAGACAAAACGCTGGCCGCCGGGCAGGCCAGCACCTCCAAGGCATAAAAGGCTAGCTCTGGCCACGTGGACAATTTGGAGACCCAGAAGTTGAATGGGGCCGAACCATCAGTCAGTAAGTGGAGGGGTGTGCACACGTACTGATCCACCATGTTCGTGAAATGCTGCCTTCTGCTAACACATTCCGTATCAGGTGGGGGTGCAGTTAGCTGTGGCGTCGTGACAAAACTTTTCCACATCTCTGCCATGCTAACCCTGCCCTCAAAAGAGCTGGCCGTGACACAGCTGCATTGGCGACCTCTCGCTCCTCCTCTGCCTTCGCCTTGTGTTTCCACTTGTTCCCCTGTAACATTTGGGAATGCTCTCAGTAGCGCGTCTACCAACGTGCTCTTGTAATCACGCATCTTTCTATCAAGCTCCAGTGTAGGACTCAGCTTTTGCAAAAATGCTCCCTCTGAGCCACTTCTAAGAGACTGGCCTGAAAGTGCTAAAAATGACCACTCTTCCTCCTCCTCCTCCTCCTGGGCCACCTCCTCTTCCATCATCGTCCTAAGTGTTTTCTCAAGGAGACATAGAAGTCGTATTGTAACACTGATACCACTGGCCATGTTGGTGGAGTACTCGAAACAGCGCAACAGGGCACACAAGTCTCACATGGAGGCCTAGTCATTGGTGGTGAAGTGGTGCTGTTCCGCAGTGCGACTGACCCGTGTGTGCTGCAGCTGAAACTCCACTATGGCCTGCTGCTGCTAGCACAGTCTCTCCAGCATGTGCAAGGTGGAGTTCCACCTGGTGGGCACGTCGCATATGAGGCGGTGAGCGGGAAGGCCGAAGTTACGCTGTAGCGCAGACAGGTGAGCAGCGGAAGGATGTGAACGCCGGAAGCGCGCACAGACAGGCCGCACTTTATGCAGCAGCTCTGACATATCGGGGTAGTTGTGAATGAACTTCTGCACCACCAAATTCAGCACATGTGCCAGGCAAGGGATGTGCGTCAAACCGGCTAGTCCCAGAGCTGCGATGAGATTTCGCCCAATATCGCACACCACCAGGCTTGGCTTGAGGCCCACTGGCAGCAACCACGCCACAACTCCTGCGTGGAGATGCTTGGTGACAGAGGTGGTGGTGTAAGTGGCACATCCTCTGATTGGTGGGCGGCAGGTGCCAACATTCCTCTTGAGGCGGAGGAAGAGGCCGAGGCAGTAGCAGAAGAGGGAGCAGGGGGAGCCTGAGTGAGTTCCTTGTTTTTAAGTTGTTTACTCCACTGCAGTTCATGCTTTGCACGTAGATGCCTGGTCATTCAGGTTGTGCTAAGGTTCAGAACTTTAATACCTCACTTTAGGATCTGATGGCACAGCGTGCAAACCACTCGGGTCTTGTCGTCAGCATATTGTGTGAAGAAGTGCCATGCCAGGGAACTCCTTGAAGCTGCCTTTGGTGTGCTCAGTCCCTGGTGGCGGTGGCCACTAGCAGGCGAACTCTCTTGGAGACGGCTGTTCTGCTTTTGCACCCTGCTCTGTCCGCTGTTGGTTTGCTCTCACCACCTCCTCTGAACTCTGAAAGTCAGTGTCACGACCTTCATTCCCTGTGGGGTCTATGACCTCATCATCCCTTGCATCGTCTTCTACACAGTCTTCCTCCTTGACCTCCTGTTCGGTCTGCACATTGCAGAAAGACACAGCAGTTGGCACCTGTGTTTCGTCATTATCAGAGACATGCTGACTCTGCTGAAGTGGTATTCCCATGTCCTCATCAACGGCATTATATGTTTTCCACCGCTGGGGAAGGGCTAGGTTGATGCCCTTAGGAAACCCTGCCAGAATATTCTTCAAACAGCTCAGACAGGTTCCCTGATATGTATGTGGGTGATGTGACAAACTGATGGGCTTGGTTTTCAGGCGCCACCTGTATGCTTTCTGCAGAAGACTGGGTGGGAGATAATGTGAACCTGCTGGATCCACTGTCGGCCACCCAATCGACTGGCGTCTGTACTTGCTCATGCCTTACCATCCTTAGAACGGCATTAGGCCCGACCAAATATCGCTTTAGATTCTGCAGCTACTGGGACCTAAGGTAGTTGGTTCACTAGGACGTGTAGCTGTGGCAGAATGGCCACGTCCTCTCCCAGCACCAGAGGGTCCACTAACACCACCACGACCATGTCCGTGACCCTTATTAGATGTTTTGCTCATCGTTACCATTTACCACAATAAGGAAAAACGTATTTTGCCCAATGTAAAGATTTCAAATTAAGGCCTTTATTTACAGGCACCTAACACTATCTAGCTATCTATTTATGTACTGTATGTGACACAGTGAGAGGTTTGGTGGTAAAAAAAACAGGTATTTTCCTCTCAGCCTGTGCTGCTGGGTTGATTGCAGCCAGGTGAGGGCAAATACTGGACCGGATTTTAGGTGCCGGTCCGGGTTTTTTGGGTTAATACCTAGCTGCCTTTAAAAGACAGCTGGGTTTATGCAAAGGTCTCTCTCTGTTGTTGGGATCTGAGCCCTGTGCTGGGCTGAAAAGCTGAGACCTGTGTGTCAGGAGAGCAGGCCATGTAAAGACGGTCAGTGGACTTTTTGTGTTGCTGAGCATTCAACCTGGAAACTTCTGGTGTTCTGTGGAGCTCTCAGGGCTGGAAGCAAGAGCTTGCAAAGAGGCGTGCAGTCTGCCTGGAAGCCTGAGGTTGGACTTTCCTGTGGCTGGGCTGACAGCCGGGTGTGAACACGCACCTAAACCACACAGGTGATTTGATCCCGTCTTGGACTTTTGTTTTGCCTCAAGTTTTTGCTATGTGTGTGAAGTAATACTAAGTGACTGTTTTGAGTTTTGTTTGTGCAAGTGTGAAATAAAACACTTTGCTGCACTACCTGGACTCCCTTTGCCTCTATACTGCACCCGCTCCACTGTCTACCAGAGCAACTCCCCACATGTATTACACTAATACAGGCACAGCAGAAACCACAGATTTAGGGGAATATCAATTTTAGGCCTAGTATTTAGGCCCTGGCTGAAACGTATCCTTTTACGGACAGAATTACACTTGGAGATGGACAATAGCGTGTGCAAATATAGAGGATTACGCTTTCAGCCCTTGTATTTAGACACTTAGTGTAATATACCCTTTTACGGACAGACATACACTTGGAGATGCACAGTGGCGTGTGCAAATATAGAGTATTTATTTTTCAGGACTTGTATTTAGACGCTGACACGCTGAATGTAATATACACTATTGCGGACAGAATTACACTTGGAGAGGAACAGCGGAAAGCACAGATGTTTAGGATTTCTATTTCAGGGATTTTATTTAACCACAGAAAAAAATCTATCCTTTGACGGACAGTATTACACTTGGACAGCCACAGTTGGAACACCAGATTTAGGGGATTGATATTTTGGCAATTGAATTTCACCCCAGAAAAAATCTATCCTTTGACTGACAGTATTAAACTTGCCCAGCCACAGCTGGAACCCCAGATTTAGGGGATTGGTATTTTGGCAATTGAATTTCACCCCAGAAAAAATCTATCCTTTGACTGACAGTATTACACTTAGCCAGCCACAGCTGGAACACCAGATTTAGGGGATTGGTATTTTGGCAATTGAATTTCACCCCTCAATAAAATATAGAAATTTCTATCCTGTGTTTCAAGGTGTGACAGTAAGCACAGCTGCACAACCCCTGATGTAGGATATTGCAAAAAAAAAAAAAAGCCTACTATTGTACCCAAAAATGTATGTTGAACTTGGTGACAGCTGAAAACATGTGCTGGTGCACCAAAGGTTCACCAGTGGCTGCCGATCACCCCAGAAAAGTCAAAGAAAAACGCTTCCCTGCCTAATCTCACCCTCACAGCAGCTGCATCCTATCCCTACACTAATCAAAGCAGAGTGACGGGCGGCGCTACGTGACTCCAGCTTAAATAGAGGCTGGGTCACATGCTGCACTTGGCCAATCACAGCCATGGCATGAGTAGGCATAGCTGTGATTGCTTCTTAGGGCAAGAAGTAAAACGCTAGCTGATTGGCTGCTGTGCAGCCTTCAGAAAGCGGGAAGGAATCGCCTAACAACAGACCCGAACTCAAACTTTTTTAAAAATGTTCGGGTCCTAGTCTGGGTCCCGAACACCCCAAAATTCACTACAAACCCGAACTATACAGTTCGGGTTCGCTCAACTCTACCCGTTTCTAATCTTCTACTATCCATGATTCATAAATTTTTGAAAACTCGAGCCAACGCTTCTTATGACTGTACTGAAGTCAAGGCTTCTTCTCCTTTTTATGGGCCACCATTCTAGATGTGTGTAATGCGTGTCCCACAGTGCTTGCATGGACATCTGTAATCTCACTATTACGAAGCATGCGAGTCACCTCCACTGATGTGTTTGTCGTTCCAGAACTGAGAGAGACCTGTTGACTCTGATATTTTGCCTGTACATCCACCTCTTGGCTTCAGAATGAACGGACTTTATTTTGTATTCTTCCAACTGTCATGGCACTCACATTATGCAATTTGGCAATTTTCTTGGCTGAGATACCGCTATCAATAAGCTGGATGATGTTGTTTCTCTTTCCTTGGAAAACCAGTGATCTTTCGTTTGAGTATCAACCTAATAACAAACTGAGCTATTAGGGAATGTGAGAAAAAGATTGTTCCACCACCAGGAGGAAAACAGTAACAATGCAGTCCAATTTATGTATGAGAAAGCTGAGATGATTGTTTATAAAATTATGGTAGTCTCCCGTTGGAAGCTGTAGTGGATGGTGAGAAATGGAGAAAACATTGTTACTAGAGATGAGAGCATTTTTCAAAAATTAGATTCGGCTGGTTCACTGAATTTTTCAGAACAATTAGCTTCGATTAAAATTTATTCGCGGTGAATTGCGTTAAAAAACTGCTATTTCCAGGCTGCAGAAAGCCTTTATAGGGTTGTAGAACTGTGACTTACAGTAACACATACAGGGAGTCTGCTGTGGTAGTGAAATAATACTACGAGTCAGTATGACATGCAGATGACAGGGGTCACTCTTAGAATCACTGCATACTTCACTTATTTGGGCAGTCACGGGGCCCAAACTGACCAAATAACTCAAGTATCAACTCAGCCTTACAGGTAGATGTTAGCGTCAACAAGAAGCACGGTCCTTTTAAACTCTCGTCAGCTGCTTCCACATAGATGTCTACAGAACCTGTTCTATAAAACGCTTATACAAGTAGAGCCACCCTGACAGAGTGGAGAGGGTGTCAGTAATACGTTTTTGTTGACGTCATTGATTAATTTACTCTGTCTCTTATCCGTCAGAACAATAACCCACAAAAAAGCAGCCTGTCTGTGGAGCATACGCCTTAACTCTGTCAGCATTTGCTCAATAATCCATCAGTATTGTTAATGCCAAAAAAAAAAAAAAACAGGAGTCGATCTAAGACAAAGATGACACGTGAATGGAATATTTACATGTCTTCTGTGTATTGTACCCACTCCTGCTTTTGGCTACCAGATCATAAGCCAATTCTGTTTGGAACATAGAGGCCTTACAGCTGCTACACACACAGGATCAGTTGTGCGTCTCATTTTTCCTTGCTTTTGACAGATCAGAAGAAAGGTCAAATAAATGATAATGTCAGCCAGGCTGAAAGCCAAAATAGTGGACCAGTAATGAAGTGGGGAGGGTGGAAACAGCATGAGAAGACCACAGAGTGGCCCAATGACAGGGTCTGGATGTGGAAGCAGTATGAGGAGGCCAAAGAGTGGCACAATGATCGAGTGTGGAGGTTGCAGCAGCATGAGATGTAGTAGTCAGTAGTGATGTCCAGAACTATTCACCGGTGAACAGTTCCCAGTGAACATCGCTTGTTCGCGTTCGCCACGGTGGGTGAACATATGCGATGTTCGGTCCGCCCCCTATTCATCATCATTGAGCAAACTTTGACCCTGTACCTCACAGTCAGCAGACACATTCCAGCCAATCAGCACCCTCCCTCCCACACCTTCCCACCTCCTATAAAAACGGCAGCCATTTTAGATTCAGTCTGAAGCTGCATGTTAGTGAGAACAGGGAGACTGCAGCTGCTGCTGTGCTGATGATTCTGAATTCATAGGGAAAGCGTTAGCTAGGCCAGTGTTCTGTGTCCACAGACTCATCTGCTGTAAGGACAGCGTCACAGCACCCCAAAAGCCCTTTTTTAGGGCTGCTACATTAGTCTGCTTTTATTTTTATTTTCTCCATATATATATTGCAGTTGCCTGGCCTGCCCGTGTTTGAGAGGCTGCAGGCCCACTGACTGTAGTGTGCCCACTGCCAGTGCCCACCACTTATACCGTGTGGCACAGGACTTTGCATATAAAAAAGGCATTTAATTTTTACACTTTAATCTAATGTAATTTGCCTGCCTGCTGCCAGTGTGTCAGGCCCACTTCCACTGACTGTAGTGTGCCCACTGCCAGTGCCCACCACTCATACCGTGTGGCACAGGACTTTGAATAAAAAAGGCATTTCATTTTTACACTTTAATCAAATTTCAGTTGACTGCCTGCTGCCAGTGTGTGTCAGGCCCACTTCCACTGACTGTAGTATGCCCACTGCCAGTGCCCACCACTCATACCGTGGTGGCACAGGACTTTGAATAATAAAAAGGCATTTCATTTTTACACTTTAATCTAATTTCAGTTGCCTGCCTGCTGCCAGTGTGTGTCAGGTCCACTTCCACTGACTGTAGTGTGCCCACTGCCAGTGCTCACCACTCATAGCGTGTGGCACAGGACTTTGCATAAAAAAAGGCATTTAATTTTTACACTTTAATCTAATTTCAGTTGCCTGCCTGCTGCCAGTGTATGTCAGGTCCACTTCCACTGACTGTAGTGTGCCCACTGCCAGTGCCCACCACTCATACCGTGTGGCACAGGACTTTGCATTAAAAAAAGGCATTTCATTTTTACACTTTAATCAAATTTCAGTTGCCTACCTGCTGCCAGTGTGTGTCAGGTCCACTTCCACTGACTGTAGTGTACCCACTGCCAGTGCCCACCACTCATACCGTGTTGCACAGGACTTTGCATTAAAAAAAAAGCATTTAATTTTTACACTTTAATCTAATTTCAGTTGCCTGCCTGCTGCCAGTGTGTGTCAGGTCCACTTCCACTGACTGTAGTGTGCCCACTGCCAGTGCCCACCACCATACCGGGTGGCACAGTAGCTTGCTGATAAATAAGGCATTTCATTTTTACACTTTAATCTAAGGTTAGTTTCCTGCCAGTGTGTGTCAGGCCCACTTCCACTGACTGTAGTGTGCCCACTGCCAGTGCCCACCACTCATACCGGGTGGCACAGTAGCTTGCCGATAAATAATGCATTTCATTTGCACACTTTAATCTAAGGTTAGTTTCCTGCCAGTGTGTGTCAGGCCCACTTCCTCTGACTGTAGTGTGCCCACTGCCAGTGCCCACCACTCATACCGGTTGGCACAGTAGCTTGCCGATAAATAAGGCATTTCATTTTTACCCTTTAATCTAAGGTTAGTTGCCTGCTAGTGTGTGTCAGGCCCACTTCCACTGACAGTAGTGTGCCCACTGCCAGTGCCCACCACTCATACCGGGTGGCACAGTAGCTTGCCGATAAATAAGGCATTTCATTTTTACCCTTTAATCTAAGGTTAGTTGCCTGCCAGTCTGTGTCAGGCCCACTTCCACAGACTGTAGTGTGCCCACTGCCAGTGCCCACCACTCATACCGGGTGGCACAGTAGCTTGCCGATAAATAAGGCATTTCATTTTTACCCTTTAATCTAAGGTTAGTTGCCTGCCAGTGTGTGTCAGGCCCACTTCCACTGACAGTAGTGTGCCCACTGCCAGTGCCCACCACTCATATATCGTGTCAGAGTACCTTGCACGCATAGTACCACTAATCCAAAAAAAAATGACAGGCAGAGGCAGGCTACCCCGCAGGGGCCGTCGTGCTGCTCTGATTTCCTTTGGCCCTAGAATAATGACCAGTGTTCAGAGGCCACATACCCTGAACTCAAAAAATTCTGAGGACATAGTTGACGGGCTTACACAGGACACCCAATCTTCTACAGCTTCCACTCGGAACCATGACGCACCATCCTCCTCCAGCTCAGCTTCAGGCACCTCTCAATTTACCACTCGCCTGCCCGCCGCCACCACCAACACTAGCACCATCATTTGATCTGTCAGAGGATTTATTTACACATCAGTTGGAAGAAATGAGTGATGCGCAAGGATGTAGATGAAAGGGATATGTCTCAGTCAGGCAGCATTACACACATGGTTGTACGGTGTGTTGATGATGATGTTGTACCCGCTGCTGCTTCCTTTGCTGAGTTGTTAGATCCAAGTGAAGCGGTTAATTATGACGATGTGTCCGTGGATGTCACGTGGGTGCCCGCTCGAAGAGAAGAAGAACAGGGGGAAAGTTCAGATGGGGAGACAGAAAGGAGGAGGAGACGAGTTGGAAGCAGGGAGAGGTCATCGCAAGGAGCTAGTGGCACAGTCAGACAACATATATCGACACCCGGGGTCAGGCAGACAGCACGCCAATCAACGCATGCTGTTGCCACCATCAGAATGCCGTCATTGCAAAGCTCAGCAGTGTGGCATTTTTCTTGTGTGACTGCCTCTGATAACAGCGATGCCATTTGCAACCTGTGCCAAAAGAAACTGAGTCGTGGAAAGTCCAACACCCACCTAGTTACAACTGCTTTGCGAAGGCACATGATCTCACATCACACATCACACATCAACGCCTATGGGATCAACACATGAGTACAAGGAGCACACAAACTCAAAACCACCATCCTCCTCCTGGTCCATTATCTTCAGCCATGTCAAACACTGCTGTCCTCCCTGCCCCCTCTCAACCACCCGGCACTCTGCCTCTCACCTTCAGCAGTTCCTGCTCATCTGCCCACAGTCAGGTGTCTGTCAAGGAAATGTTTGAGCGTAAGAAGACAATATCACAGAGTCACCCCATTGCCTGGCATCTGACAGCTGGCTTGTCAGAACTCTTAGCCTGCCAGCTTTTACCATACAAGCTAATGGAGTCTGAGGCCTTTAAAAAATGTGTAGCTATTGGGACACCACAGTGGAACGTTCCCGGCCAAAACAATTTTTCACAAAAGGCAATCCCCAACCTGTACTCTATTGTGGAAAAGGAAGTCATGGCATGTCTGGCACACAGTGTTGGGACAAGGGTCCATCTGACCACTGATACCTGGTCTGCGAAGCACGGTCAGGGCAGGTATATCACGTACACTGCGTATTGGGTAAACCTGCTGACGGCTGCCAAGCATGGAATGCATGGCTCTGCAGCGGAGTTGGCAACACCGCCACGACTTGCAGGCAGGCCTGCTGCCACCTCCTTCACTCCTCCTACTCCATCCTCTTCGCTAACCTCCTCGGCTGAGTCCTCTTCTGCCGCTGCGTCTTGCTCCACATCATCAACTGCATCCCCCCAGCTCCCCAGGGGCTATTCCACATTCCGGATACCACAGTGTCACTCCGTCTTGGGGTTGACTTGCCTGAAAGCAGAGAGTCACATCGGACCAGCACTCCTGTCCGCCCTGAATGCACAGGTGGATCAGTGGCTGACCCCGCACCAACTGGAGATCGGCAAAGGGGTGTGTGACAATGGAAGCAATCTGTTGGCGGCATTGAATTTGGGCAAGTTGACACATGTGCCGTGCCAAGCAGGCCAGGAAGGTGTGTGGCCATTTCAGGCGTTCCTGCATGGCCATGGCGCACTTTTCCGACATTCATGTGGCGAAACAACATGCCAGTGAGGCGCTTGATTTGCGACAGCCCGACACGTTGGAATTCAGCACTCCTAATGTTCGACCGCCTGCTCCAACAAGAAAAAGCCGTCGATGAGTATTTGTATGACCGGGGTGCTAGGACAGCCTCTGCGATGCTGGGTATTTTTTTGCCACGTTACTGGACGCTCATGCGCAATGCCTGTAGGCTCATGCGTCCTTTTGAGGAGGTGACAAACCTAGTCAGTCGCACCGAAGGCACCATCAGCGACCTCATCCCATTAGTTTTCTTCCTGGAGCGTGCCCTGCGAAGAGTGCTGGATCAGGCCGTAGATGAGCGTGAAGAGGAAGAGAAGGAGTTGTGGTCCCCATCACCAGCAAGCCTTATCATCATCGCTTGCTGGAACTGCAAGTCTGAGTCTGAGGAAGACTAGTCAGAGGAGGAATGTGGCTTTGAGGAGGAGGAAGACCAACCACAGCAGGCATCCCAGGGAGCTCACTGTTGTCACCTATGTGGGACCCATGGTGTTGTACGTGGCTGGGGGAAAGAACAGACCTTCAATGAGATCAGTGAGGACGAGGAACTGGAGATGAGTAGCTCGGCATCCAACCTTGCGCAAATGGGGTCTTTCATGCTGTCATGCCTGTTGAGGGACCCTCGTATAAAAAGGCTGAAGGAGAACGACCTGTACTGGGTGGCCACGCTACTAGACCCCCGGTATAAGCAGAAAGTGGCTGAAATGTTACTGAATTACCGGAAGTCGGAAAGGATGCAGCAGTTCCAAAACAAGTTAAAAAGTATGCTTTACACAGCGTATAAAGGTAATGTCAGACCACAATGGGAATCTAACAGGGGAAGAGGTGAAAGTAATCCTCCTCCTACCACGACCACGCCGGCAAGGACAGGATGCTTTACAGACGTGTTGTTGATGTAGGACATGCGGAGCTTTTTAAAGGGAACCTGTCACCAGGAAATTCACTGATGAACCAGGCATGCTGCCTTGTAGGGCTCACTCTGCTGAATATGATGATACCTTTCACTTGGTGATCTGAGGCTTTTTTGTGGAGAAAAAGTACTTTAATCCACATGCTAATGAGCTGATTTGAGTCCAGCAGTTGATATTAGTCTAGCGTTTTTTCTATTCAGAGATGTAGCCCCTCCCCTATTCACGTCTTCAGATGTAAAAGGGGCGTGGTTTATTACATCCTTCATTCATTTTAATAATTGGCAGGAAAATGAATAACAGGGAATGCTAAGGTATTATATTACTAAGGTAAAACAAGGAGGCTGAATATACTATTGAAGTTGGTAATTATAATAAGGGCTAGTTTGTTCATGGGGTGATAAACACATGATGGCTGATAAAAGACATGTCACCGTGGGTATGGCAGTTAGGCTTTAAAGTGAAAGGCAGCAAGGTGATAATGCAGGTCATTTTTTTAAACCACGCCCCCTTTACATCTGAAAAAGTGAATAGAGGAGTGGCAACAGCTCTGAATAGAAAAAAACGCTGAACTCAAATCAACTACTGGATTAAAATCAGATCATTAGAATATGGATTAAAAGTACTTTTTCTCCACAATAAGGCAACAGATCACCAAGTGAAAGGTATCATTATATTCAGCAGAGTGAGCCCTACCAGGCAGCATGTCTGGTTTATCAGTGAAGTGCCTGGTGACAGGTTCCCTTTAAGTCCTACGCATCGCCACAGCCCTTTGGGGTCCACCCTCAGAGAATGACTCGACTGACAGTTAGCAGACTACCTCGCCTTAACTGCAGATATCGACACTCTGAGGAGTGATGAACCCCTTAACTACTGGGTGTGCAGGCTTAACCTGTGGCCTGAGCTATCCCAGTTTGCGATAAAACTTCTGGCCGGCCCCGCTTCAAGTGTCCTGTCAGAAAGGACCTTCAGCGCAGCAGGAGGTATTGTCACTGACAAGAGAAGTCGCCTAGGTCAAAAAAGTCTAGATTACCTCACCTTTATTAAGATGAATGAGGCGTGGATACCGAAGGGACTGACAGTGGGGGATACATTTGACTAAAAAGGCCTGATGAGATGCCTTGGGCAAAAAATGGTCCCCACGCTGCTGTATTTTATCTCTGTATGCCGGATGACTTGCATGACTTCTCCGCCAACAACTATGGTTCGGAGGGTTCGTTTTACTACACTTCCTGCCTGGAAAACATCAATTTTTCCGACTGGTCCTACAGCAGCGGCTGCAACAATACCTGATTTTTCAGGCACGTGTACATGCCTAATTTTTCTGGCCTCTGGTGCTGCACTGTGGCTGAAAAACAAAACAAAAAAAAAGGCACATACGTGTCAATTCCCCCTCGTGATCGTTACCTTGTTGTGGTGAAGGGGCTTGCGTATCACAATGAAGCGATCACCTCTATAAATGTGTTGGCATTGTTGGCACACCCCAGATGATAAGGTAGTTGCCTCATTGTGAACAGACCAAAAGCGATCGGCTGGATAATTTATCATAGAAAAAACATTAATTTTCTTTGTGATCATCTAAGGTGATCATTAAAGCCTACTAGGCCAACAATGGGCCCACACTGCAGAATCATTGTTTCTGGGTCACTTAACTGTCACTGAACTACCTCAGCACGACCATAGTCTTTGAAAAATCGCCATCGCCTGCAATCTCACAAACGTGCGCACGAGCACAGTCATCACTACACCAAGATTGACGCATAGAGGAATAAAATTCAACTATTGACAACTCTTTGCGGTTGTCTAAAATCTATTTGATACATGCCCCCTGATAGGGGACGTAACAGGGATTAAACTGATAGGAATAGTAATACTTAACACACCACTCATATAGGGTGGCACAGTACATTGCACGGCGCACGAGCAATGCACGAAATTGGAAGTAAGAGTAACGACCAAGCTTCTTTTTCCATCTCCCGATTCCTAAAATCCATTTGATACACGTCCCCTAATAGGGGACTTAACAGGGATTAAACTGATAAAAATAGTACTACTGATTATTGAACACACCACTCATATAGGGTGGCACAGTACATTGCGCGAGGAAGAGACCTTCAATGACGTCAGTGAGGACAAGGAACGGGACATGGCTAGCTTGGTATCCAACCTTGTGCAAATAGGGAGTTTGCGGTTCTGCAAATGGACTGTTTGCGGTTGTTTGCGGTGCGTTAAACGGGGAGTTTGATCTGTCACAGTTAGGTCTGTCACTTTGAAGCGGGCGTAACCCTTACACTACCTGATCGATACAACATCATACCTGATCGTATACACACACTGGATTTTTTAAAGCACGTTATTCCAAACAATTTAGGAATGTTAGGTAATTTATGCTCTTTATGGATTAAAACCCGACTCTGCATCAACTATGTAATTTTCCATGGGAGTTTTGCCATGGATCCCCCTCCGGCATGCCACAGTCCAGGTGTTAGTCCCCTTGAAACAACTTTTCCATCACTACTGTGGCCAGATAGAGTCCCTGTGGGTTTTAAAATTCGCCTGTCTATTAAAGTCTATGGCGGTTCACCCAGTTCACCGGTTCGCGAACATTTGCGGAAGTTTGCGTTCGCCGTTCATGAACGGAAAATTTTATATTCGCGACATCTCTAGTAGTCAGGCAGTAGTCCAGCAGATCTTCAATGTGGGTTGGCAGGGTGCTGTCCAAGTATACCTCCACCTGCTGGTTCAGGTCCTGCTCCAGGTCTACCTGCTGCTGCTGGTGAGTTTTTTCTTCACTATGCGGGTGAAGAAAGCTAATCATCAGCAACTGTAGACTCAGACTGCTACTGATGGAGCTGGTACTGCTCCTGCCACCTCACCCCTCCCCAGGAGCCATGGCAGTGGAACGTGAGAGCAGAGGGTCAGACCTGCGAGAGGATGGACGATGGCGCAGATAGGCAGCGGCCAACTGACTACATAGGATGTCTCTGTAGTAGTTCAGTTTGTCCTCCCTCTCAGTGGATATAAAATAGGCCCCCATTCTGGACCAATAGCGAAGGTCCAGCAAGGTGGAGAGCCAGAAGTCATCCCTCTGCCGAATAGTGACAATTCGGCTGTCACTACGCAAGCAAGTGAACATGCAGTGAGCCATTTGTGCAAGTGACTCGAAGGGACTCCCTGCCTCCATCTCCACTGCATACTGCCACGAAGTGTCTGGGTCCTTTGTCTCGTCTTCCTCATCACCCTCTAGCTACTCTGGCTGCTCCTGCTCCTTCTCTCCTGTCAGCTGAGTAGAAAAACCACCCATTTCGCTACACATTGCCTGTGCTTCAATGTCCTCCTCCCCCTCATCCTCCTCTTCCAGTTCAGCCCTAGCAGGGCTAATGTGGCCATGAGATCTAGGCTCCACGTCTTCAGTCCCCTGACCAGCCATTGTTATCACAATCTGTTCCAGGACATGAAGCAGCAGAATGACGTTGTTCATCCCATAGTCACCATGGTTCCGATTTTCAGTTGTCGCGGAGAAAGCCAGGATTCGTTTTTCTTAATGAATCACATGCACGGGCGTAGGAAGCGGGGGGGACGGGGGGGTCGGATCCGCCCGAGGAAATAATGCGGGGGGCACAGGTATGCAAAAATCCCCCCCAGCGGCAGCAGGGCAATGTGTGTGGCGGTGGCGGGGCACAGGGAGATAAACGCTTCTATTGTGGAAACGTTGATCTCCATAGTCATCTGTATCGCCTTCCTCAGGACAGCGATACAGATGGCTGTGCTGCGGAGCAGGAGAGGTAGAGGCGTCTTCCTTCCCTGCTCCTTTGATAGACTGCCGGCACTAGGCCGGCAGCCTATCAGATGTTAGTACAGGCGGCGCGATGACGTCATTGCGCCGTCTGTGAGCCGTACAGCACGGGACACAGGCCGGAAGAGGCCTGCATCGCATCGCTGTGACGGATGGAGGTAAGTACAGGTGTCTTGTTTTGTGTGTGTGTGTTGCTTTTTTTTTTTTAAACCGGACCCACTGGCCCATAAGGGGGGGGGGATTTTTGGCACTTGGGGGTATGGATAGATATGTTGGTGTGGCTTGAGGGTGGGCGGGGACACAGGGTAAGTGCTGTACCCCCCAGATTTTTGGGGCTTCCTGCGCCCATGATCACATGGAGCAGTTCCTCCCCTGTGTGATGTGCACTGCCATGCCGTGCACATGTGGTATGCTTGAGGGGCACTGTGACTTGTCCCTGCAGTGGAGGCTAAGTACATGGTGGAGGATGAGGGGGCAGAGACGGACATTGTCGCTGGACCAACGGCGTGAGAAAGTGGAGGCAGAAGCGATATCACCTGGCCAAATTGCTGGTGTGGCTCTGCAGGAACCACATTAACCCAGTAGGCCATAAAGTACATGTACTGCACCTAACCATAGTTACAGCTCCACACGTCGGCGCTGCCGTGCACTTTGGCAGACACCGACAGGCTCAAGGACTGGCCCACCTTCTGTTTTACATATTTGTGCAGGGCTGGTACTGCCTTTTTTGCAAAGAAATGACGGCTTGGGACTCTACACCTCAGCTTGGCACAAGCCATCAGTAATCTGAAAGGTGCAGAGTCCACCACTTGGAAAGAGAGGGACTGCAGCACCAGCAACTTGGACAGGAGTACGTTAAGCTTCTGCGCCGTTGGATGTGTGCATGTATACTGCTGTCTCTTGGCAATTACTTCGGCGATCGATTCCTGATGGAATGACTGACGAGGAGGAGCAGGAGCATCTGGACCAGCAGAAGATGGGAATGACAGACACCTTCCTTCGGCTGAGGTGGTGGAGCCGTGACTGCCTGAAACCCGGTGCGTGCCACTGGGTAATGCAGCATTTGCTGCGGCAGGCTGGACCACCACATCGGAGCCACAGTTCTCCCAGGCCACTGTATTGCGACACTGCATATGTTGACTCAGGGCCAGAGTGCCAACATTGGCACTGTGGCCACGCTTCACCTTCTGCCCACAGATTCAACAGTTCCTTGTTTTTAAGGTGTTTACACCACTGCAGTTCATGCTTTGCATGTAGATGCCTGGTCGTGCAGGTTGTGCTAAGGTTCAGAAAGTTAATGCCTCACTTGAGGCTCTGATGGCACAGCGTGCAAACCACTCGGGTCTTGTCGTCAGCACATTGTTTAAAGAAGTGCCATGCCAGGGAACTCCTTGAAGCTGCCTTTGGGGTGCTCGGTCCCTGGTGGCGGTGGCTAGTAGCAGGCGAACTCTCTTGGCGGCGGCTGTTCTGCTTTTGCCCCCTGCTCCCTCTTTTGCTACCCTGTTGGCTTGGTTTCACCACTGCCTCTTCCTCTGAACTATGAAAGTCAGTGGCACGATCTTCATTCCATGTGGGGTTTAGGACCTCATCGTCCCCTGCATCGTCTTCCACACAGTCTTCCTCCCTGACCTCCTGTTTGGTCTGCACACAGCAGAAAGACGCAGCAGTTGGCACCTGTGTTTCGTCATCATTAGAGACGTGCGGAAACTGAGGAGGTGGTTTTCCCATGTCCTTATCATCAGAAAATATAAGTGATTGTGCGTCAGTGCATTCTATGTCTTCCACCGCTGGGGAAGGGCTAGGTGGATTCCCTTGGGAAACCCTGTCAGCAGAGTCTTCAAACAGCATAAGCGACTGCTGCATAATTTGAGGCTCAGACAGTTTCCCTGATATGCATGGGGGTGATGTGTCAGACTGATGGGCTTGGTTTTCAGGCGCCACCTGTGTGATTTCTGAAGAAGACTGGGTGGGAGATAATGTTGTGAACGTGCTTGATCCACTGTCGGACACCCAATTGACTAGCGCCTGTACTTGCTCAGGCCTTACCATCCTTAGAATGGCATTGGGCCCCAACAAATATCGCTGTAAATTCTGGTGGTTACTGGGACCTGAGGTAGTTGGTTCACTAGTTTGTGTGGCCGTAGCAGTATGGCCACGTCCTCTCCCAGCACCAGAGGGTCCACTAACACCACCACAACCATGTCCGCGTCCCTTACTAGATATTTTCCTCATTGTTACCATTCACAACAATGAGAAAAAAATTATTTGGCCCAATGTATTGAGTTCAAATTCAGGCCTTTTTTTACAGGCACCTAACACTATCTGGCTATCTATTTATGTACCGTATTACACTAATACAGGCACAGCAGTAACCACAAATTTAGGGGAATATCAATTGTAGGCCTAGTATTTAGGCCCTGAATGAAACGTATCCTTTTATGGACAAAAATACACTTGGAGATGCACAATAGTGTGTGAAAATGTAGAGGATTATGCTTTCAGCACTTGTATATTTTAACAATTAGTGTAATATACCCTTTTAGGGAAAGAAATACCCTTGGAGAGGCACGGTAGCGTGTACAAATATAGAGGATTTATTCATCAGGCCTTGAGTTTAGACGCTAACACGCTGAGTGTAATATACCCTTTTACGGACAGATTTATACTTGGCCAGCCACAGCTGAAACCACAGATTTACGGTATTGCTATTTTGGCAATGAATTTCACCCCACAACAAAATATATGTTTTTGCGGACACTATGAATCTTGGCCAGCCACAGCTGAAACCACTGATTTATGGTATTGCTATTTTGGCAATTGAATTTCACCCCAGAACAAAATATATGTTTTTGCGGACACTATGAAACTTGGACTGCAACAGCTGGGACACCAGATTCAGGGTATTGCTATTTTGGCAATTGAATTTCACCACACATCAAAATATATGTTTTTGAGGACACTATGAAATTTGGCCTGCAACAACTGGGACACCAGATTCAGGGTATTGCTATTTTGGCAATTGAATTTCAACCCACAACAAAATATATGTTTTTGCGGACACTATGAATCTTGGCCAGCCACAGCTGAAACCACTGATTTATGGTATTGCTATTTTGGCAATTGAATTTCACCCCAGAACAAAATCTATCCTTTGCCGGACAACAGATATGCAGGTTGGAGGACACCTAGGAAATAGTGACCATAAAGTAATAACCTTCCAATTATCCTTCAAACAAGAGTTTTTAAAGGGAGGAACAAAAATACCAAACTTCAAAAAAGCAAAATTTTGCCAACTAAGCGAGGCCATAGGCATAACTAACTGGGACAAAGTCCTCAAATACAATCACAAAATGGGAGATTTTTAAAAGCATTGTAACATCTAATTGTGAGAGGTACATACCTTATAGGAATAAAAGGCTAAGAAGAAAAAAGAAACCAATGTGGATGGGGAGGGGAGCCAGGAAGCACTGATAAACTATAAGGAAAAAAATAGAATATATAAAAAACTAATAAAAATTGCCAAACTAGAGACCGAGAGATTAATTGCCAAAGAGAGTGAAACTAACCCTAAAATGTTCTTCAATTATTTAAATAGTAAAAAATATAAATCTGAAGGAGTCGGCCCTCTACATAGCAATGAGAGCGACGAGGATAAAGCAAAACTATTAAATATTTTTTTCTCCACTATATTCACTGAGGAAAATAAACTGTCAGATGAAATGCAGAATGTAATAGTAAATTCCCCATTAAAAGTGCCCTGTCTGAGCCAGGAAGAAGTACAACAGCGACTTAAAAAGATTAAAATAGACAAATCGCCAGGACCGGATGGCATACACCCCCGTATCCTAAGGGAATTAAGTGATGTCATAGCCAGACCTTTATTTCTGATATTTACGGACTCTATACTGACAGGGAATGTTCCACAGGATTGGTGCATAGCAAATGTTCAAAAAGGGGCCAAAAACAGAGCCTGGAAATTATAAGCCGGTAAGTTTAACATCTATTGTTGGTAAACTGTTTGAAGGGTTTCTAAGAGATGCTATTTTGGAGTATCTCAATAAAAATAAGCAAATAACGCCATATCAGCATGGCTTCATGAGGGATCGGTCATGCCAAACGAATTTAATCAGCTTCTATGAGGAGGTAAGTTCTAGACTTGACAGCGGCGAATCAATGGATGTCGTATATCTGGACTTCTCCAAAGCATTTGACACTCTACCTCATAAAAGTTTAGTATATAAAATGAGGATGCTCGGACTGGGAGAAAATGTGGGTATGTGGGTAGGTAACTGGCTGAGTGACAGAAAACAGAGGGTGGTTATTAACGGTAGATACTCAGATTGGGTCACTGTCACTAGTGGGGTAACTCCTAATCTCTTCAATATATTTATTAATGATCTTGAAGAAGGCTTGCACAGTAAAATATCTATTTTTGCAAATTTAGGGTTATTCACTTTAGAAAAAAGACGACTGAGGGAAGATCTAATAACTATGTATAAATATATCAGGGGTCAGTACAGAGATCTCTCCCATCATCTATTTATCCCCAGGACTGTGACTGCGACGAGGGGACATCCTTTGCGTCTGGACGAAAGAAGCTTTCTACCCAACCATAGAAAAGGATTCTTCACGGTAAGAGCAGTGAGACTATGGAACTCTCTGCCTGAAGAGGTGGTGATGGTGAGTACAATAAAGGAATTCAAGAGAGGACTGGATGTATTTCTGGAGTGTAATAATATTACAGGCTATAGCTACTAGAGAGGGGTCGTTCATCCAGGGAGTTATTCTGATTGCCTGATTGGAGTCGGGAAGGAATTTTTTTTCCCCTTAGGTGGGGAAAATTGGCTTCTGCCTCACAGTTTTTTTTTGCCTTCCTCTGGATCAACTTGTAGGAAACAGGCCGAACGGATAGACAATTGTCTTTTTTCGGTCTTATATACTATTTTACTATTAAACTTGGCCAGCCTCAGCTGGAGCACCAGATTTACGATATTGCTATTTTGGCAATTGAATTTCACCCCATAAAAAAATCTATCCCTTGCCGGACACTATTAAACTTGGCCAGCCACTGCTGGGACACCAGATTTACAGTATTGCTTTTTTGACAATTGAATTTCACCCCAGAAAAAAAACTATCCTTTGCTGGACACTATTAAACTTGGCCAACCACAGCTGGAACACCAGATTTACGGTATTGCTATTTTGGCAATTGAATTTCACCCCAGAAAAAAATATATCCTTTGCCAAGACAGCAGACAGTATTACCCTTGGCTAGCCACAGCTGGAACATCAGATTTAGGGGATTGCTATTTTGGCAATTGAATTTCACCCCTCAATAAAATATAGAAATTTCTATCCTGAGTTTCTAGGGGTGACAATCAGCACAGTCAAGCCCCTGCTGTAGGACATAGCAAAGAAAAACCCTACTATTGATGGATTGATGGACTTTGTGGCAGCTTGTGCTGGTGCACCACAAGACACAGAATGTCCGCCGATCACCCCAGATAAAAGTGACAGAAAAACACTTTGGGCACCCTAAAAACCAGTGAGCAATTGATTAGCAGAAGTTGAATGATTCAGAGCTGTAGATCGATCACTTCATTAGTAGGCATGGCTGTGGTGGCCTCTTGGGGCAAGTAGCATGACGCTTGTTGATTGGCTGCTTTGCAGGCTTTCAAAATGCGCCATAGAAATCTCCGAACACCGAACCCGAACTTTTATGTAAATATTCGAGTTCAGGTCTGTGTCACGAACACCCCAAAATCTGGTACGAACCCGAACTATACAGTTCACATTCGCTCAACCCTACCGCTGGGTTGCTGGTCAAGACACGACCGCTAGATGACACCGCGAGCTCAAGCCTCTCGCTGCGACTCCTGCTGCCACGCCCCCTTACTATGCTGTGACCTTTGCCCGTGCCAGAAACATTTAGGCCTCTGCCACTCCTCTGTGCATGGCCTGGTACTTCTCTGTCAGACATACTTTTAGCTGAACAAAATAAATTTAAAGCAAATTAAAACACCCCTAAAAGTAACGAATATGATTTTCTTTGGTACTGAAATAGACCACTAACCGCTTCCACCACAAATAACGGCAACAGTGAACTGCGTATATATTTTTATTGTAGTACACAAATATGTCACTAAACGCTTTTAACCCTAACTAACTGCAGAAGTGAACTTCGTGTATATTTTTATTTTTGGAATGAAATGGGCCGCTAAACGCTTTTACCGCAAATAACGGCAACAGTGAACTGCGTATATTTTTTCTTGTAGTACAGAAATACGTCACTAAACGCTTTTAACCCCAAATAACGGCAACAGTGAATTGCGTATATATTTTTCTTGTAGTACAGAAATAGGTCACTAAATGCTATTAACACCGAATAACTGCAGAAGTGAGCTGCGTAAATATTTTTTTTTTGTAATGAAAGAGGCCACTAAACAATTTTACCGCAAATAATGCCAACAGTGACCTGCATATATATTTTTTTGTAGTACAGAAATACCTCACTAAATGCTTTTAACCCCAAATAACTGCAGAAGTGAACTGCATATATATATTTTTCTTGTAGTACAGAAATACGTCACTAAACACTTTCACTACATATAGCTGCAGAAGTGAACTGCGTATATATTTTTCTTTTTCGACAGACATAAGTCACTAAAGGCTTTTCAACATAGCACTTGCACCCCAAGAACAAATTGCTGGAATGTCAGAGCTGCATAATGGCTATTTGGATCCCCAAATTATCTTTCCCTGCACAATAGCTTTTCTAGCACTGTCCCTGGCATCTTCTGACGTCTCTCTCTGCACTAAGATGCTGTGAAAAGATTCCTCCCTATCCTTTCCCTGCACTTATAAATCTTTTTTCTTTTTTTTTTTTCACAATTAGCTTTGTCCAATTGCTGTCCCTAGGTTCTTCTAACGTCTGTCCCTTCACTCAGAACGCTGGAAAATGGCAGAATCTAAAATGGCCACCGTATTTATAGGGATGTGACATCACAGGGCTGGCTGCTGATTGACATGCATGCATGCAGCCAATCTTGGAGATCCTGCCTTCCTAGACTTACTTGCCCCATGTCCTCAGTTTTTTTAATAAAAATTGCGATTCGTTACCACGAAGCGTGAGGAAATTCACATTCGTTGCAAATTATAATTTTTCCTGAAATTCAGATCAAATTCCACTTAGTCTGATTTGATTCGCTCATCTCTAATTGTTACCTTTTTGGTCGTCATGTGTCCACAAAAGGCATGCCAAGTGATAAAAATGTAAGTAAAAAATAGTGTCTAATTTAATCCGTTAGGTAACAATGTTTGTAGCCTAATAATCCAGTTATACTCTTAATAAACTGTTGGAATGTGTTACTACTATCTGACAGATTCCAACAGCTTCTAAATAGAGTCTTACTGGTTCTCCACATAATTGTTTTCAGTGCATCTAAAATGCTAAATATTAAAATATCTTAAATATCTTGTTTTTCATCAAGCTTGGTGACCGCTGGAAAAAAAAAATCCCAGAACTGACATTTTTGGTCACCTTGCCTCTACTTAAAAAAAAAAAAAAAAAAATGGATCAAAAAATTGTGTCTGCTATAATAGTTGTACAAATTAAAAACTCACTTAAACTTCTCACTCTTCAAAAAACATTGATCACGAAACTCTCTCTCTCTCTCTCGCTCTCTCTCTGGGAAATTAAAATTGTTATGGGAAGCAGAATATAGTAATACAAACCAAATGTTTTAATTATTTCAACATTTTTAAATTAGTTTTTTTTTAAATCAATTGAATATAAAACACAATAAAAGCTAAACTCTTGACTCTTGCTGAGTATGAATATGTAGGCCTTTTAAGCATGAGGACATGGTTGTAACCATTGTAACTGCTTTGTACTACTGTGCAGGCAAGATAATACAAAACATAGGAGTGGATACAATAGAATGCTAAACCCCATAGTTATTTTAATCGTATAAAGTATGATTAATATGAGAAGTCATGCTCATTAATATCCTATACTGGAGAGCTAAAGGCTTTATTAAAAGAACAAGAATGATCTGACGTTGTTAAAGGGTGATGGTAATAAGTTATCCTGAGTGATAGAAACTAAGAAAATAGCACATAGCAGAGGAGCATAATGATGAAAATTTTCAGAGGACACTAAAAAGGTCCCAATGGCTCTTGCACTTTTCACTTCCATACAGAGAAGAACAGTTGAAGAAATGAAGAGCTTGCATAGGGTATGTAAAGTTATTGAAATTCTAGCAATAACAATTTTCCTGAAGGGGAACAGAGCTACAGTGAGAGAGCCATCTTAAGTTGATTAAAATGACTCTAGATACAAAGTAACAGCAAGGGATTTCCAGCCTTATCTTCATATAGCGGCAGAGAATAATTTCACTGCGTGGAGTGATAAAAAGATTGATTGATATATAAAAGCGTTTCTATGAATGGATTACTTATATAAGCAAATATATGGTTCTATTTACATAGTATAATATTGCCAAAGCCCTGAAGAAAATTATCTTTTTTAATGGAACTAGTTTAAAGCTCAACAGCTTCAAAATTGATTTTCCTTAAATAATGAAAAGGAAAGAATTTGAGACAGACCATTAACAGTGTGATTTTCCTACATATTTCTTTCTTTGAGTCCTTTGGTTGAAAAGAGTGGATACGGAACACAAAAAAAAGTTTTTTTCATTCTCTTCAAAAGAAAAACTTTGCATGCACATTACAATTCAATAAATCTACTGTCTGCTTTTTCTTCGGCCCAAAATACAGAAGATTAAATGTATTAAAAATTAATGCAAGTAAACCTGTCCACAGGCTGTTATCTACTACATGACAAAGGAAGAGGACAAAAGCCATAGCTGCCCAACCAAGTCAAACTGGGATAACAGTAAAATTAGTATATTTATTCTCTTTACATGTTGTAAAAGTATATAGAAATATGTAGAAATAGGTGTTTTTTTAAGAGTTAATTAGTTATGGGCAGCATAGTGGCTCAGTGGTTAGTACTGGTACCTTGCAGCGCTGGGGTCCTAGGTTCAAATCTCCTATCCTGTGGAACAAAAATTGCTTGTTACAACAGAAATATCCTTTAAAAAATTACATGTAGAATTTTTCTATGTGAAAGTGATCTGAAATGGAAAAGATACCTAAAACCAAATTTTCATCTAAAAAAAAGAAAAAAGAGAAAAAGTAGCAACACTTATGAATCTATAGCAAAAAGTCTCTATGGTAGTGGTGCCTGCAGTGTTGGATACCAGTCTGTAGTATAACCAAATCATCCAGAACAAATTAAAAATAAAACTGCAGCACTCGCCCGTCTTTAATTCATGCTGGTTTATTTACCAAAAATTGAATTTTTTTTTCTAGGTGAATAAACCAGCACGAATTGAAGACCAGCGAGTGCTGCAGTTTTATTTTTGATTTATTCTGGAAAATGTTTAGCTAAGATACAATGAAACCAACACATATACAGAGTAAGGCTACATTCACACGAAAGTATTCTGTTTCCGTGTTAGTTCCGTTTGTTTTTGCGAATAGGATGTGGACTCATTCATTTCAATGGGTCATTTGTATGTCCTTTATGTAGCCCCGCAAAAAATATAGAACATGTCCTATTCCTGTCCATTTTGCTATGGGTAGGCATTGTTACAATATATACGCAAAAAAAAAAAAAACGATGCAACACAGACAGATGTCACACAGACATCATACATATTTTTTGCGGATCCACATTGTGCACACCGCAAAATACATACGGTCATATCATTGTATCCTATCACAGATTCCCAATGTACCTATGATGCATCAAGAGCTATATTATAGAGAGCATTCTCCTACAGGACTATTGCTTTTAAGGAGCAAACAATGCCCCACCAAATGGTGGTGTAGAAAGTATTACATATCAGTTACAAGGTTGACATGTTGGCATGCAGGATTCATCCTTATTAAGCCTCATTCACATCTCAGTGCTTGGTCAGTGATTTCCATCAGTGATTATGAGCCAACACCAGGAGAGGAGCCTCCACAGAGATAAAGTATAAGGGAAAGATCTGCACCTGTTCTGTGTTTAGAGCCGCACCAGGTTTTAGCTCACAATCACTGATGGAAATCACTGACCAAAACACTGGCGTGTGAACGAGGCATAAACTATAACTTTTTTGGATTAGCACTTACAGACCACATTCGAAGACAGTACAGATTGAATATGAGTATTAAGTGAATAAAGTATTTCCGAAGAGCAACGAGAGTCAAGGATTATTTATCTCTCATTCAAATCATGAAACAGTGACGGTAATTTTCTGCAGCCTTTGTCAGTTTACAACCTCTAAACTGGTAGTACAAAAAAGGTTGGTTATAGCTAGAGATTAACGAATTTCTCAAAAATTCCATTCCATTCCGAAAAAATTCTGTTTGATACAACTTTATTTGTGGCGAATCGTGTTAAAAACCAGCCATTTCCTTGCTGCGGAGAGCCTTTATAGTGGTGTAGAACACTGTGCCATGCAGTATCACGCATAGGGAGTCTGCTGTGGTAGTGAAACAATACTGTGAGTCAGTATGACATGTATATGACAGGCGTCGCTCTTAGAATCACTGCACACTTCACTAATTTGGGCAATTATGGGGCTAAAACTGACCGAATAACTTAAGTGCGAAGCCTTAATGCTTATACAAGTAGGAAACCCCCCCCCCTGACAGAGTGGAGTGGGTGTCGGCAGTAAGTTTGTGTTAAAGTCGATGATTATTTTGCCCTTCCCCTGATCCGTCAGAACAATAACCCCAAAAAAATTGATACTGTCTGTTGAGCTTCCACCTTCACTCGGTCAGCATTTGGTCAGTAATCCATCAGTATTGCTAAAGCCAAAAAAACAGGAGTGCATCCAAAACAGAGATGACACGACGTGAACTGAATATTTGCATGTCGTCTGTGTTTTGTACCCTCTCCTGCTTTTGGCTACCAAAGCATAAGCCAATACTGATGAAAAATAGGGACCATGTCATGCAGGACTTGGCGGCAGCAGCAGCATCAGAAGGAGGCCACAGGGTGGCACAATGACAGACTTGTGGGGGTGGCAGCAGCAGCATCAGGAGGCCAGAGAGTGGCACATCGATAGAGTGTGGAAGTTCCGGCAGCAGCATCAGGAGAAGGCCACAGGGTAGCACAGTGGCAGTGTGGAGGTGGCAGCAGCATCAGGAGGCCACAGAGTGGCACAATGAAAGAGTGTAGAGGTGGTGGCAGCAGCATAAGGAGACCTGAGTGGTGAGGTGGCAGCAGCATCAGGAGACCACAGAGTGACCCGTTGACAAAGTGGGGAGGTGGGTGGCAAAACCAGTACCAGCTGAAGATAATGTGTGAAAGAAGGAGCACTTGGCATCAGATGTGTGGCATCAGGCGGGTAACGGCATAAGAATAGTAGCTGAGGAAGGTAGCCAGAAGAAACCGGTCTCATTTGTCAAAGTGTTGGTGTAGCACAATGGATTATCTAGTCTGATGCATCAGGCATTAGTGGGTGGAAATCCTGGCTGATCCACGCCTGAGTAATCATGACAAAGGTCAGTCACTCCACATTTTGGGTGGACAGGCGAGTTCTTCTTGGGATAACTATGACCCGCGCCGCACTAAACACCCACTCTGTTGCCACAGTACTGGCTGGCAAGATAGCTTTTCCAGGGCAAACTCTTTCACTTGCGGCCATAACTCCAGTTTGGCTGCCCAGTAGTCCAGCAGATCTTCAATGTGGGGTGGCAGGGTGCTGTCCGAATATGCCACCACCTCCAGGTGTAGCTGCTGTTGCTGGTGAGTAGTTTCTTCACTAGGCGGGTGAAGAAAGCTGCTCATCAGTGACTCTAGATTCAAGTTGCTCCTGATAGAGCTGGAACTGCTCCTACCCACCACCCTGCCACAGCAGCCATGGCAGAAGAACGTGGGCGCAGAGGGCCCCCCCCCCCCGAGAGAGAATGGATGATGGAGCAGATAGGCAGAGGCCACTGCAGAGGCCACTGACTACATGGGATGTCTCTATAGTAGTTTAGTTTTTCCTCCCTGACAGCGAGCTTAAAAAAAGCCCACATTTTGGACCGGTAATGAGGTTCCAACAAGGTAGAGAGCCAGAACTCATCCCTCTGCCAAATGCTGACAATTCAGCAAGCAAGTGAGCATGCATCGGGCCATTTGTGCAAGTGACTCGGAGGGACTCCCTGCCTCCATCTCCACTGCATACTGCCACGGTGTGTCTGGGTCCACTGCCTTTTTTTCCTCATGCTGCGCAGTGCGGTCGGTGGGTGTATCAGCGGGCAGGGAGGAGGGAGGAGGGGCCGGCATTTAGCTCTGTAATTACTGTGGGCCCGATGCAGTCAATGTATCCTGATACACCGTGCCCGCTCACTGTAGGAAACCTAACTGTAGGGAATGCTGTAGGCTGATTAAGTTAACAGTAGTCTTTTATCCAGGCTTTACTTACTGTATTAACTTTCCAGCAGGCAGAAGGCAGGAGGTTGAGCTGGCGGGTGGGCCCTGACAACCTAACTCACTACGTACTGCGCCTGCTCCGCCTTCTTCATTCATAAAGTGGGTGGAGCCGGCGCGTGACATAGTGAGTAACGTTGTCAGCGCTGGGCCGCCGGCCCAGCCTCCTGCCTTCTGCCTGCCGGAAAGTTAAAGTAGTACAGTAAGTAAAGCCTGGATAAAAGACTACTGTTAACTTAATCAGCCTACAGCATTCCCTACAGTTTGGCTTCCTACAGTGAGCGGGCCCAGTGTATCAAGATACAGTGACTGCACCGGGCACGCTGTAATTACAGAGCTAAATGCCACTCCCTCCTCCCTATTTGGGGGTCCTTCTGTGGATGGCACTATTATGGGGATTTGTGGATGGTATGTTATGGGGTCTGTGGATGGCATGACACTGTTATGGGGGATCTGTGGATGACACATAGCATAAAATGCTGTCACTACCAAAGTTTTGAGGAGTTCTCACAGCTCTGTTTCTCCGCCCCTGTGATGAGGTCTTTACTTTCAGTTTCCCTCCTCCCATCTGTCCCATCTGATTCCTCTTCCTATAAATCACCCCTCTTCCTGTTTAATCGCGCGGATTATATTTCTCATCTGAGTTGTGTCAGCCGCTGGAGTATCTACACTTGTGTGGCCTCTTTACACTGGACCTGTGTTCTGCTGAAGCAAGTAACATCGGATATTGTCTGCTGAGTTTGGATCTGTCTTCACTGCTGCTGCAGCTCCTACAGATAAGTTTCCAGACATTGAGTGTTTTGGTTTGTTTGCTGACTGGATCCGAGACGACCCCGGTTCCGTCCGTGTTCTGAGCAGGGCGCCGGTGGCCATGCCCCTCCCACTATTGTAGGGGTTTCAGCTGTCACCAGCCTTAGGTACGCGGGTATGCCACGACCCACCATCAGGGTCTGGGCATGGGCATAGCAGCATAGGGAGAGCTCTTAGGGTCTGACAGGGGTTACCCTTTATGCTCCCTAGTTTGGGTCCGGTCAGTAGCTTCAGCACTGTTTATGCTCCTGTTGTTCACATATACCCGTGACAAATGCTATTTATGTGTCATCAACAGATCCCCCTATAGCAGCGTCATCCACAGTCCTCAATAACAGTGCCAGCCACAGTCCCCACTAACAGTGCCAGCCACAGTCCCCAATAACAGTGCCAGCCACAGTCCCCAATAACAGTGCAGCCACAGTCTCCAATAGCAGTGCCAGCCACAGTCCCCAATAACAGTGGCAGACACAGTCCCCAATAACAGTGTCAGCCACAGTCCCCAATAACAGTGCCAGGCACAGTCCCCATAACATTGCCAGCCACAGTCCCCCATAACAGTGCCAGCCACAGTCCCCCATAACAGTGCCAGCCACAGCCCCCCATAACAGTGCCATCCACAGTCCCCAATAACAGTGCCATCTACAGACCCCCATAACAGTGCCATCCACAGACCCCCACCCCCATAACAGTGCCATCCACAGATCCCATATAACACCATTAGGCACACCTTTTGGTTCAAAATATTTTTTTTCTTATTTTCCTCCTCAAAAACCTAGGTGCGTCTTATGGGCCGGTGCTTCTTATAGGGCGAAAAATACAGTATTTTTTTCTGGGGTGAAATTCAATTGCCAAAATAGCAATACCGTAAATCTGGTGTCCCAGCAGTGGCTGGCCAAGTTCAATAGTGTCCGGCAAAGGATATATTTTTCTCTGGGGTGAAATTCAGTTGCAAAAATAGAAATACTGTAAATCTGGTGTTCCAGCAGTGGCTGGCCAAGTTTAACAGTGTCCGGTAAAGGATATATTTTGTTCTAGGGTAAAATTCAATTGCCAAAATGGCAATCCCCTAAATCTGGTGTCCCAGCAGTGGCTGGCCAAGTTTAATAGTGTCCGGCAAAGGATATATTTTTTTCTGGGGTGAAATTCAATTGCCAAAATAGCAATACCCTAAATCAGTGGTTTCTGCTGTGGCAGGACAAGTTTTATAGTGTCCGTCAAAGGATAGTTTTATAGTGTCCGTCAAAGAAATTAAATTACCAAAATAGCAATACCGTAAATCTGGTGTTCCAGCTGTGACTGGGCAAGTTTCATAGTGTCCGTCAAAGGATATATTATTTTCTTGGTTGAAATTCAATTGCCAAAATAGCAATACCCTAAATCAGTGGTTTCTGCTGTGGCAGGACAAGTTTTATAGTGTCCGTCAAAGGATAGTTTTATAGTGTCCGTCAAAGAAATTAAATTACCAAAATAGCAATACCGTAAATCTGGTGTTCCAGCTGTGACTGGGCAAGTTTCATAGTGTCCGTCAAAGGATATATTATTTTCTTGGTTGAAATTCAATTGCCAAAAGAGCAATACCCTAAATCAGTGGTTTTTGCTGTGGCAGGACAAGTTTTATAGTGTCCGTCAAAGGATAACTTTTGTTCTGGGGTGAAATTCAATTACCAAAATAGCAATACCGTAAATCTGGTGTTCCAGCTGTGACTGGACAAGTTTCATAGTGTCCGTCAAAGGATATATTATTTTCTGGGGTGAAATTCAGTTGCCAAAATAGCAATAACCCTAATCAGTGGTTTCTGCTGTGGCAGGACAAGTTTTATAGTGTCTGGCAAAGGGTAGATTTTGTTCTGGAGCGAAATTATATTGCCAAAATAGCAATCCGCTAAATCTGGTGTCCCAGCAGTGGCTGGCCAAGTTTAATAGTGTCTGCCAAAGGATAGATTTTGTTCTGCCGTGAAATTCAATTGCCAAAATAACAATACCGTTAATCAGTGGTTCCAGCTGTTGCTGGCCAAGTTTAATACTGTCCTGCAAAGGATAGATTTTAAATTGTTGGGTGAAATATTACCATTTTTGCAAGGTACAAACCCCTGCACTGCATAACTGACAGGGAACTTACAATTGGCCGTTACATTCTTGCATGAAATAAAGCCTTTTTGGGCTGTGTTTATTTTTTTTAATTAATTAGTGTAGACCCCAAAACATTGGGAAAATATAAAAAATAAAACAAAGTGTAAGTGCACGGTAGTATAACAGTGGTTGGGTGAGGCCGGTATACATGTCTAATCTGCATAAGGTACAAAAAAGTCCTGTGGGATCCATGCCTGGTTCTTTTTAATAAACGAAAGCTTGCCCACATTGTCTGCGGACAGGCGGCTGCACATGTCTGTGATAATGCCACCAGCTATGCTAAAGACACGTTCAGACAATACAGTGGCTGCAGGGTAGGCCAGCACCTCCAAGGCGTAAAGGGCAACCTCAGGACATGTGCCCAATTTGGTGACCCAGAAGTTGAATGGGGCAGACCCAGTGGCGTAGCTAGAAATTATTGGGCACCACAGCAAATTTTTGAATGGGGCCACCCTCCCCCAGTAATTTTTGCGCAATCACCTTCCTTTCATGCCGCTATGCCTTTGGCTACTAAAGATCGCTCTCTCAGACCAGGCCCAGCAGCTGTTTCATTCGCTTTCTACACTGTCTATACTGCCACTGTATATAATTTCATTGTATATTGTATGTTAGTCCTCCTCCTCCTCCTGGATGGGCCCTTTCTAGGTCATGTCCCCAAAGCAGTTGCTTCCCCTGCTTACCCTGTAGCTATTCCCCTAGGCAGACCCATCACTCAGTACGTGTACTGTTCCACCATATTGCTGAAATGCTGCCTTCTGCTAAGATGTTCCAGATCTACTGGTGGTGCAGGTTGTTGTTCCTCATTTTGCCCATGCTTACCCTGCCTTCTGAGGTGTTGCTGGTGACCCAGCTGCATTGGCAAATTCTTCCTCCTCCTCCTCTGCCTTCACCTTGTGCTTCCACTGGGTCCCCGGTATCAGGTGTGAATGCCATCAGCAGCGTGTCTACTAGCGGGCTCATCTTCCAATTACACTCCAGTGAGGGAATTAAGGGCGGCACGTTGTCCTTGTAACAGGGATGCAGCAGGGTGGCCACCCAGTAATCAGCAAAAGTTAGAATGTGTCAGTAACTAGGCGGTCAGTGCGCAGGCACTGCAGTAAGTAGTCATTCATGTCTGCCAGGCTGCCCAGAGGCAAGGACAAGCTATCCTTTTGAGGGAGGTATATCGTCTGTGTCCTCTGTATCCCCCAGCGTTCCTCCTACTCCTCTTACTCCTCTTCCTCATCCTCCAGAACTGTGCCCTGGCTGGACAATTGTGTTCCAGGTCAGGGCCTATGTTGGTGCAGATACCCACCCTCTGAGCCACTTGTATTTGGTTGGCCTTAAGTTAAGGATAGGGCGTGTATATAGTTGTGTTTCTTTATATGGTTAGTTTAGCTGCCTTATAGTTATTTTAATATGTTTTTAAGTAAATTTGTAATTAGTTTGTTAATGGTTTGAGTGAAAGGGGGGTTGAGGGGTGTTGAGTGTGTAGGGTGTGAGGCTGTCTATACTGCCACTGTATCTAATTTCATTGTATAATACTGTTGAGGGGCTCTGACAAAGTCTTTTAGTCCTCCTCTCTCCTGTATGGGCCCCTTCTAAGTCAGGGACACAAAACAGTGTGCTTCCCATCAGTAAGTACGTAACGTGTACTCTTCCACCATGTTGCTGAAATGCTGCCTTCTGCTAAGATGTTCCAGATCTACTGGTGGTGCAGGTTGTTGTTCCTCATTTTGCCCATGCTTACCCTGCCTTCTGAGGTGTTGCTGGTGACCCAGCTGCATTGGCAAATTCTTCCTCCTCCTCCTCTGCCTTCACCTTGTGCTTCCACTGGGTCCCCGGTATCAGGTGTGAATGCCATCAGCAGCGTGTCTACTAGCGGGCTCATCTTCCAATTACACTCCAGTGAGGGAATTAAGGGCGGCACGTTGTCCTTGTAACAGGGATGCAGCAGGGTGGCCACCCAGTAATCAGCAAAAGTTAGAATGTGGCAGTAACTAGGCGGTCAGTGCGCAGGCACTGCAGTAAGTAGTCATTCATGTCTGCCAGGCTGCCCAGAGGCAAGGACAAGCTATCCTTTTTGAGGGAGGTATATCGTCTGTGTCCTCTGTATCCCCCAGCGTTCCTCCTACTCCTCTTACTCCTCTTCCTCATCCTCCAGAACTGTGCCCTGGCTGGACAATTGTGTTCCAGGTCAGGGCCTATGTTGGTGCAGATACCCACCCTCTGAGCCACTTGTATTTGGTTGGCCTTAAGTTAAGGATAGGGCGTGTATATAGTTGTGTTTCTTTATATGGTTAGTTTAGCTGCCTTATAGTTATTTTAATATGTTTTTAAGTAAATTTGTAATTAGTTTGTTAATGGTTTGAGTGAAAGGGGGGGGGGGGGGGTTGAGGGGGTGTTGAGTGTGTAGGGTGTGAGGCTGTCTATACTGCCACTGTATCTAATTTCATTGTATAATACTGTTGAGGGGGCCCTGACAAAGTCTTTTAGTCCTCCTCCTCCTCCTGTATGGGCCCCTTCTAAGTCAGGGACACAAAACAGTGTGCTTCCCATCAGTAAGTACGTAACGTGTACTCTTCCACCATGTTGCTGAAATGCTGCCTCCTGCTAAGACGTTCCAGATCTGCTAGTGGTGCAGGTTGTTGTGGCATGATGAAAAAAGCTTTCCCACATTTCGCCAATGCTAACCCAGCCTTCTGAGGTGCTGATGGTGACCCAGCTACCCGTGAGCTGGCTTGGGTGCCACCCTGCTGAGAACACGGTTCCTCCTCATCCTCCTTATCCTACTTATCCTCCTCATCCTCCAGAACTGTGCTTTGGCTGGACAATTGTGCTCCAGGCCAGAGAATATGTTGGTGCAGGAACCCACCCTTCGAGCCCCTTGGATGTCACTGGCCTTAAGTTAAGGATAAGGCGTGTATATAGTTTTGTTTTTTTATATAGTAAGTTTAGCTGCATTATAGTTATTTCAATATGTTTTTAAGAAAATTTGTAAATAGTTTGTTAATGGTTTAAGTGAAAGGGGGGGTGGGGGTGTTGTGGGTGTTTGATTAACTGAATTGATTTCCACTGTCTTGTGTTTAGTAGAGATGGCCCGAACTATTCGCCGGCGAACAGTTCCCGGCGAACATAGCTTGTTCGCGTCCGCCACGGCGGGCGAACATATTCGATGTTCGCGTTCGCCCCTATACTTTATTATTGAGCAAACTTTGACCCTGCACCTCACAGTCAGCAGACACATTCCAGCCAATCAGCATACCCTCCCTCCCAGACCCTCCCACCTCCTATCTAAACGCAAGGACAGCATCCATCTTAGATTCATTCTGAAGCTGCAGTAATAGTAATTACAAATCGCAATGCGATTAATATAACCTGTATTATTCGCATTGCGATTACAACTTAGATCTGAGTTCCTAACGGTTGTATTGCTAGAATATAACGAAGATAAACGAATATAGCACTATATTCTCAATCTTCGTTATATTCTAGCAATACAACAACCATTAGGAACTCAGATCTAAGTTGAATTCTCAATGCGATTAATATAACCTGCATTAATTGCATTGCGAATTCAACTTAGAGCTGAGTTCCTAATGGCTGTTGTATTGCTAGAATATACGTTATATTCTAGCAATACAACCATTAGGAACTCAGCTCTAAGTTGTAATCGCAATGCGAATAATACTTACAATTATTAATCGCTTTGCGAATCCATTTGATGCCTCTATTTGATTGTATATGACGGTTGACTATGACTACCACCAACGTTCTGCTGCCTCCAAAGCAAGATATCTGAACCCCCCAGGGGCCATTTGGGCGTTTTTGATAGAAAACGCATCAAAAACGCATCTGCGTTTTTATAATTTTTTCATTTTTTATTTTATTTTTTTGTGTATTTTGCCACATTTGGTTGCATATTTACATTTGGTATAGGCAAATATGGTAGTCTAGATCATTACTCTGCCCAAATCTATATTCAGCTAGGTTTTGGTATAGACACATGATCCAAATTCTATTGAAGTCCATGGCGGTTCACACTGTTCGCATGTTCGTGAACGGAAAATTTTATGTTCGCGACATCACTAGTGTTTAGGAATTTCTGCACCCCAAATTCAGCACATGTGGCAGGCAGGGGATGTGTGTCAAATCGGCTAGGCCCAGACCTGCTAGTATATTTCACCCATTAGCCTTAACACCAGGCCGGGCTGGAGGCTCAGTGGCACCAACCAATGGTCGGTCTATTGTTCCATGCCTGTCCACAGCTCCTGTGCAGTGTGGGGTTTGTCCCACAAACACACAAGTTTTAAAACAACCTGCTGTCGTTTCCCCCTGGCTGTGCTGCTGTGGGTGGTGAAGGTGTTATGCTGAGTGGATGAGGAGGAGGAAGCTGAGTAGGAGGAGGAGGAGGTAACAGTATACAAAGAGAAATGCCCAGCAATCCTCGGGGGTGGAAGGACATTCGCAAAAATGCTATCCGCCTTTGGGCCAGCCGCTACATTTACCAACTGTGTTGTTGGTTACGTGGATGTTGCCACAGATAGAGTTGCGCAGTGCACACTTGAGTTTGTCCGCCACTTGGTTGTGCAGGGAAGGGATAGCTCGCCTGCAAAAGTAGCGGCGGATGGGATACACGTACTGTGGGATAGCCACCGCCATAAGGTTTTTAAAACTGTCCACCAGATAGAATGACAGCATTTCAAAGGACCAGGAAGTTTGAAATAAGGCATTCAGAGCCATGGGTAGGGAGGTACTTCCTCTTTCTATTTCTTTTTTTCTCCAGTGTTTGGGAGATGGACAGCTGATAGCTGAACACTTCCATGGGATTTGGTGGAGATGCTTGGCGACAATGACAGATGTGGTGGCGTTGCTGCCACATCCTGTTTGCTGTGTGACAGTTCCCACTGTCACTCACTTGGGCTCAAGTTTAGAATGTTTATTTATTATTTTTCTGTATTTTACTTTAAGTCATTTCCCTATTCACATATGTTTACAGGGCATTTACCTACATTTTGCTGCATTTTGCAGCCCTCTAGCCCCTTCCAGGGCTATTTTACAGCCATTTAAGTGCCCAAAAGTTCGGATCCCCATTGACTTCAATAGGGTTCGGGTTGAAGTTCGGGTCGAACCCAAACATTTTCGTGAAGTTCGGCCGAACTTCTCGAACCCGAACATCCAGGTGTTCGCTCAACTATATACCTGACACAATTTAACACTAAAGCAGGCCTTTTAAAAAACCCAATCAAGAAGAACTGGAGTGTTTTAAAGAATGACCCCATAATAGGCAAGGAAATTTCAAACCAGCCAATGACAATTTTTAAAAAACAAAGAATTTGCAGAATAGTTTGGTACATGGTATAGGACCCACAACCACAGAAGTACAAATTATTAGCCAAATTAAAAATAAATATACCTGGTGTGGATTCGGTATGCCGTGTAAAAATAGAGCACTCAATATAAGAATGCGGAGAGTCGATACAGTGCACTCTAACAGTAAAAACCAACCTTTTAAATAAAAGGTAACCTTTCGTGCAATCATACTGGGGTTGTACAGGTACTGGAGTGTCTTTGTGGCCTCCAGTACGCCGGGAGAACTATCCGTAGTTTAAAAACTAGGATACAGAATCACATACGCAACATAAATAAAGGCTTAGAGACGCATAGTGTGTCTGTCTGCACTTCAAAAAGATACACCAGAAGAACCTTAGAGGGTTGCGGTTTGTGGGTGTGGAGAATGTGAAGGCTCCTGTACAGAGTGGTGACCCTGAGGCTAGGATCAATAGATGAGAAGTTGAATGGATGTACAAAAGGGTAAAATATAGAGTGCGACATCAAACATTGTATAGTTTAATCTTGCAATGTATTATATTATTATAGATACCATATAGCTAGGTTGTATATACGACCTTCGGGTGGGTGGGGTTGGCTTCTGAGTGGTTTGAACATTTGAGCTAGTCTGTAGGTCATGTGGGTCCGGTCATGTGATCTAGTATGTAGGAGATTTTTTTTTATGAATAAGTTGGTTATTAGCCATTTTAGAAATATGGTTTAAAGAGGACCTTTCACCAAAAAAAAAAAAGTGTAATAGTTATATTACCTTTTAGGGGACCTGCCTCTGAAGTCTTCACCATATATATATTTTTTTAAATGACCCCCCGTTCGGCCGCCTTTGTCCCTGATATGTTCTGCGCCTCATATGCAAATGAGGCACAGAAAGTTCTAGTAGGCGTCTCCTCGGATGTTCTGGTGGGCGTGCCTGGGCATTTCTCCTCTCCCCCTGGCTGCGAGCGCATCCAATAGCAGCGCTCGGCTCTTAGCCAGGGAGAAGGAGCTCAAGTTCTCGCGAGAACCGCGAGAACTTGAGCTTGCTGAGTCCCGGAACCAGCGCCATCTTGGATTCCCCAGCGCAGATGAGGAGCGTAGCGAGCGTACCAAGATGGCGCGGGTTCCGGGACTTGGCAAGCTCAAGTTCTCGCGGTTCTGAGATATTGGTGATGCTGGGAGGGGGAGGGTATAATGCAGGGATTAAAGACAGCCGTGTTTGAGGCTGAGTAGACGCCCCTGATAAAGCTCAAGCAGCGAAACCCGGGTCAGGCAGCGTGGAGATTTTATATTTGGGACATGCTGGTTACAAGTGAATTCTTGTGAGTACAATAAATCTTTTATTGGATACAAAGGTGAAAGTGCTTCACTATCCTGTGACCCCTTGGCTTTTATAGGTATTGGATGAGGGGAGGAATATATGTGCGTATTTCCATACCGTTCCATGCTTGGATCTGAAGGGATTTAACTGTATTGTGTGAAAGAGGATTCCAGGAATTTTTGGAAGCGTGATCCCACATATGAAAGATTTTTGAACTTTGAGTGAACTTGACACATACCACTGTCCTGGGATCTGCAGTGCCAAGAGCCCAGGCAACGTATCAGAGATTTCCTTTTTTTTCCTGTGTGACTCTGTTCGCCCAGGCAAACGAGGTGCAGAACAGCATGACACCGCCGTGCCCTGCACATGTGGTATGCTGGGGGGGCACTGTGAATTGTCCCTGCAGTGGCGGCTGAGGACACAGTGGAGGATGAGGAGGCAGAGGCGGACATTGTAGTAGGACCAACGGCGTGAGGACGTGGAGGTGGAAGCGACATCACCTGGCCAAGTTGCTGGTGTGGCTGTGCAGGAACCACATTCACCCGGTGGGCCGTAAAGGACATGTATTGTCCCTGACCGTAGTTACAGCTCGACACATCGGCACTGCCATGCACTTTGTCAGACACTGATAGGCACAAAGACTGGCCCACCTTCTGTTCTACATATGTGTGCAGGGCTGGTACTGCCTTTTTGGCAAAGAGGTGACAGCTTCGGACTCTCCACATCGGCTCGGCACAAGCCATTAGTTCTCTGAAAGGAGCAGAGTCCACCACTTGGAAAGGGAGGGACTACAGCACCAGTGACTTGGCCAGGAGAACATTCAGCTTCTGCGCCATTGGATGAGTGCACGCATACTGTTGTCTCTTGGCAACCGCTTTGCTGATCGATTGTTGACAGAATGACTGATGTGGTGTAGGAGGAGGAGCAGGAGCGTCTGGACCAGCAGATGATGGGAATGACAGACAGCTCCCTTGGGCTGAGGTGGTGGAGCCTTGACTGCCCGAAATCGGGTGCGTGCCACTGGGTGATACAGCGGTTGCTGCGGCAGGCTGGACCACCATATCAGAGCCACGGTTCTCCCATGCCACTGTATGGCAACGCTGTATATGTTGATGCAGGGCCTTGGTGGCAACATTGGCACCCTGGCCACGCTTCACCTTCTGCTCACAGATTCTACAAATGGCCATGTTCACCTCCTCCAGCGGCTTAACAAAAAACTGCCACACCGCCGAGCAGGTGATTTTACCCCCAACACTCCGCACCGACTGACTGCTACCGCCCATTCTTCCGTAAACCCCTGCACCACTACTTTCCGGGTAGGTAGGCTCCTGCGAAGTGGGTGGTCTACCACGGGCACGTTTGGCTCCCGACCTCCCACTGCTGCCACTCTACTAAGCCCCGGCCACGCTAGCGACTTGCTGGCACCACCGTTGCCTCACGGTCAAGCTGCCCCCCTCTTCTTCCAACGATGATGACGCCCCTAATTTACCCAGCTCCCAAGTGCGATCAGCTACATCATCGAGTACTGTCTGCATGCCACTAATGTCCTCCTCAATAGTCTCTGACCACTTGCAACACCAGCTCCCATGCCACTCTCCTGATCACTACTTGCTCGCCTACCAGAGAAAGGGGCGGATGTCTCCTCCACATCTTGGCTGACGAGTAGCTGCTGACTATCCTCTATTAGCTCTTCCGTGCTGTATAGTTGAGTTGAGCCCAGAGCATATAATACTTGTCTGGCTGAGGGGAAAGAAAAGGACAGAGGCAGGTTGAGGACAGGTGAGGGCACAGGGCCTGCTCCTGGGCCATACCAACTAAGGGTTATGTCTGATGAACCCAACAACTCTTGGCTGGGGGTGTCTAATGTCACTTGGGACGAAGTGGATGACCGAGTCAACCATTCAAGAACAGTTGGATTATTGGTGAAGACACGACCGCTAGATGACACCGGGAGCTCAGGCCTCTCGCTGCGACTCCTGCTGCCATGCCCTCTTACTCTCTTACCAGTGCCTGCGCCAGAAATATTTAGGCCTCTGACACTCCCCTGTGCAGGGCCTGTCACTACTCTGTCTGACATACTGTTAGATCAAATAAATTAATAGGAAAATAAAACACCCCAAAAATGTCTGTAATTTTCTAATTTCACCACACAATAGCTAATAAGCCCTTTTTGTCCTACTAATACATGCCAAAGAAGGCTTTAGAACATATAACTGCACCGCTAAAAGGCAAATAGGTCCTTACTTTTTTTATGTTATACTCGCCACAAAATGCTTTAGAACATATAATTGCGCCACAGAACAGCTAATAATGTTTAATTTTTTTGTCACTAATACACGCCAAAAAGGTTTTTAGAAAATAACTGCACCGCTGAACGGCAAATAGGCCCTTACTTTTTTCCAATTGTACACGCCACAAAAGGCTTCAGAACATATCACTGCACCGCTGAACGGCAAATAATAGATAATTTTTTGCCACTAATACACGCCAAAAAGGGCTTTAGAACAAATAACTGCACCGCTGAACGGAAAATAATATATCTTTGTTTGCCACTAATATACACAAAAAAGAGCTTTAGAACATATAACTGCACCGCGGAACGGCAAATAATATATATTTTTATGTCACTAATACATGCCAAAAAGGGCTTTAGAACATATAACTGCACCAAGAAATGACAAATAATATATGTCTGTGAAGGTTCTCATTTATCTAGGTCATGGTATATCTGTAAAGAATAAATCAAGGCAACTGGACTTGCTGTAGATTTCTTGAAAACGTTTCACTCGTTCTTCCAACGAGAATTGAGAAAGCTCGTTGGAAGAACGAGTGAAACGTTTTCAAGAAATCTACAGCAAGTCCGGTTCCTTGATTTATTCTTTACATATATTTGGCAAATAATATATATATATTTTTTGCCACTGGCTGTATTTTCCAATAGCTGTATCAAACAGCACTTGCATCGCAATAACAAGAACGGTTTCCTGGAATTACAGAGTTGTATAATGGCAATTTGGATCCGCAGTCAGTGCAGCAAGGTGTAATAGGATTGTTCCTATTACCCAGGCTGTAAACTCCCCTACTGAACTCTTTTCTGCTTCAATACTGTGGAATGAGTCCTCCCTATCCTTTCCCTGAACTTCTATACAGCAAAATAAAAGTTTTAAAGTCATTTCTACCACTGTCCCTAGTGCTTGCTGACGTCTCTCCCTGCACTAAGTACCCTGGAATATGTCTGAATCAAAAATGGCTGAGGCTATTTATAGGGCTGTGACATCACAGCGCTGACTGGCTGCTGATTGGCTGCATACATAGCATTGTGGGTAATCCTTTGTTCCCAGAGTTCCTTGCTCCATGTCCTAACACGTGTAGCAGTCATTTTAGGAAAAATGTGATTCATCACCACGAATTGTGAGGAAATTCGGATTCGGTGTGAATCAAATTTTTCCTGAAATTCGTATGGACTTCCACTTCGTCGACTTTGATTCGCTCATCTCTAGTTATAGTGGTTAAAGTGTTAAAGTTATAGTGGAGGTTCACATTTTCAACCTCCATTGCCTCATGTTATAAAGATCAATGAAGAAAGCAGCAAAAGATTTTATTAGAAGGATTTCACTTCTGTGAAGATAAGGCTGTATTGACTGATGCATAAAAGTCAACGATGCCTGAAAATAGATTATGCATATTTTTTAGACTCTTTTAGCTCTATATTAGCGCTCTCTCTCTTTCTCTCTCTGTATATATATATATATATATATATCCTATATACTAAAATCCCTGTGTGAGTGCGCTGTGTCCGTGTGTGTGTACCCCAGTTTTACATTCGCGGCACAGTGACCAATCAGGACACAGTGCTTCACACGATGCTGCATCCTTCATCACTCTCACCTCTCAATTATGCCAGCGCGGACACAATCATCCCCTCTCCCCTGGATCAGGATGGCTGGCACAGCATCCTCCATCCCTCCCTTCTATCAATGTTGGCAGCGCAGACACAACCCCAACAGCCCTTCAGGATGGCCGACGCAGCGTCCCCCCTCCCTCCCCTCTCTGAAGGCTGCTAGACACAAACCCCCTCCACCGCCCCCCCCCCCATCGGGGGGTCAGGATGGCAGAGAGCAGCAGAGTGTCAGCTGTAACAGCATACATCTGCCACTCTACTTGATAACTACTTCTATGCCACAGTCCTTAGGGGCCGCTGTATGGAAGGGGCTAACCATCGACTTTTGCGTCCCGATGGTTACCATGGCAACTGGACGCCTTCACAGGCATCCAGCTTGCGGTGATATATCTGAGCCTGATCAGGCTCCTGCTAAAGGCAGGAGCCTGAGCAGACTAAATGTACTTGGAAATACACTGCAGTAGACTATACAGTGTACTGCAGTGTATTGTAAACCATCACACCCACTGGATCTTCAAGAACCAAGTGGGTCTGGGTCAAAAAAGTGTAAAAAAAAAATGGAAAAAAAAGTAAAAAATAATTTAATTCAAGGGGGGAAAAAAACCTACTTCTTTCTATATCCGCACATATAATTGGTTAAAAATAATTTAAAAAAAATGTTTGGTATCACCGCGTCCATAGCGACCTGATCTGTAAAAGGATCATGTTACTTTTCTCGCATGGTGAACGCCATAAAAAAAAAAAAAAAGTAGAATTCAAATTTTGCCTACTTCACTTTCCAAAAAATGGTATAAAAAGTGATCAAAAGAGTCATATGTACCCAAAGTTAGCACCAATCAAACTGTCACATTCCACAAAAAAAATCAGCCCCCGCCTACAACAAACGCCCAAAAATAGAACTCATAAAATGGAAAAACAAATCTAGCAAAGGATTTATATACTGTAGAAATAACCCAAATATATATATTAATAATTGTAAATACCCTATGTGTGTGCTGCGTGTCCGTGTGTGCCGATAATTTAACTGCGCGCGCTGACCAATCAACACACGGCGCTCCACATATCAACTGCACTGCCCAAACCAGTGGCCAATCACCGGCGCCGCTCGCAGGTTATGGTGTGCTCTCCACATCGGAGCGCCGTCCTTACTGTCCGTGCATCACAGAGCCACACAGTCCTAGCACTCTCAGCCACAGACAGCAGCTGCTGCCAGCAGTCTCAGACACCAGTCAGTGCCAGCCCTTTCAGCACAAGCAGTCAGTGCCAGCCGTCTCAGCAATTAGTGAGTGCCACCAGACACAGCCACCAGTCACAGTGCTAGAAGTCTCAGCCACTAGCCACAGCCAGTACCCTCAGCCACAGCCAGTAGTCAGTGCCAACAGTCTCGGCCACAGTCACCAGTCTCAGCCACAGTCAGTGCCAGCATTCTCAGCCACCACTCTCAGCTACAGTCAGCAGTCAGTGCCAGCAGTCTCAGCCACCAGTTAGATGCGCAACACGAGCAATATTACTTAACTCAGAGCTGTGTATGGGCAAGTTTACTTGGCTTGCTAGAATTAACAAAGATAATGAATATGAATATAGCGCTATATTCTCTATCTTCGTTAATTCTAGCAAGCCAACCAATAGGAAAGTTATACCCCATTCAAAGTTTCATTCGCAGTACGCGAATATTAAGTAATGTAATATTCGCGTACTGTGAGTGGAACTTTGAAAAGGGTATAACTTTCCTATTGGATGGCTTGCTAGAATTAACGAAGATAGAGAACATAGCGCTAAATTTTCTAACATTGTTAACGGTATCTTGGGTTCAGATTGAAAAAAAAACAAATATTTTTTTACGAATATATAGCACTATATTCTAAATACTCACAAATTAGCGGAGTTCCGATATTCGTAAAAAAAAATTGCTATTCGAATATTCACACTCAACACTATAGTGCAGGGATAGCCAACCTGTGGCTCTCCAGCTGTTGTAAAACTACAACTCCCACCATGTCCTGCTGTAGGCTGAAAGCTGAAGGCAGTCTGGGCATGCTGGGAGTTGTAGTTTTGCAACAGCTGGATCACCACAGGTTGGTCATCACTGCTATAGTGCATCATGTTTCTAGGTATTCATTGAAATCTACTAGAAATTGTGCAGTTGCCATTCAATGATAAGGAGATTGAAATGATTTACACCTAAAGTATGAGTGAACATTATGTTTTTGAAGTGTGTCTGTGGGAATATTCGCCCATTCATCAAGAAGAGCATTTGTGAAGTCAGACACTGATGCTGGACAAAGAGGACCGTCTTGTAATTGGCATTCTAGGTCATCCCGATGCAGGAATGGACTGGGAACTTATAGCAGCCCTTGAAAAAACTTAAAATGGCCCTGTGTTTTATTTAGGTCCAAGTTGACAAAAGGCAGAACCAACACAAGTAGTTGGGGCCAGCAATACCATGTACCACAGAATACTGTCCAAGCTGCACAAAATACATCTTTAAACAGGGCACTACTGTGATGATCCACACCAGCTGCCATGTTCTGCCTCTGAACGGCAATACAGTTAAATTCAGGGGTCAGGCGGGCACCTATGGTCACCGTCTATGTACTGTACATAAGTACTTGGTGATCTCAGCTTTAATTAACTCTGGGAGCATCAGATCATCCCTTACCTAGCTGGAGGTCAGAGGAAAGCTCAAGCAATCCCCTGAGTTTCCCTGTAGGGAAAAACTATAGTTACCATCCAGAACCACAGTTAGCAAACTCAGAAACTGCTAACAGTCTTCCTTAACAATTCCAGTTGGTAGGAAGCTAAAGCTATCCCTAAGTTCTTCACCATCACTCGCAACCAGGCTAAATGGACTTGGCTGCAGACAAAAGGTTAATCCAGAAAACAAGTCACAGTCAGGATACCAAAAGTTCAAATGGAGAAGTGATTGGCTGAGTTCCCAGCTTCGCTGACAGGTGGACCAGCTGTGGCTTGGCTAGTTGGGATAGCAGCCCTCCCAACACAGCCATGCACATCTTGGTTGGGTAAACTCCTAACAGTTTCAACAACACACAGTTCTAGTGCTGTCATTTCCAGGGGTAGTCAGAGACTAGTGGTCATGCTGGCACCCCATGTCCACCACTGTCCTGCCATCCCAAGTAAGTACGGGCATCACTTCTCTCTCCCTGCGTGTAAAGAAACTTATGCTCAGTGGACATCCTTTCAACACAGCAGAACTTTCTCTTGCTCTCCATCCAGCTGCTGATTAAGGTGCAGATCAGCCTTCCTATTTAACTGGGCTATAGATCCACCTCCCTGCCTAAATTTTGAGGGTTTCTCTAATGTTTAGTAACCAGTGAAGTTGTGATCTCTTGTCTGACTACCTGTGTACCACACCCTGTATGTCCGCCGATTCTGCTCGTTGCCACCTCCTCTGACTTTGGAACTGCTATCTGGCAAATGTTTGTACTCAGCCTGCCATGACATTTCACTTTGTTCAGACTATGCCTTTTGCTTTCTTTCTTGGTGCTTCACACTGGTGTCTCTGACCTCCATGAGTCAGCTGTCAAATTGCACCAGGGCTACTCCATTAGCAGCCTGGTTGGTTCCCTGTGCTGAAGTCTAGGTATACAGGGGTTAAAAAGTGAATATCAGGGAACCACCAGGATATTGCCCTTAGGTTTAGCCAAAGTCAAACTGTTTAGTTGGCACAATGGGTCCACACCCAATGCCCGTTACACTAGTGTTGGAACAGATAGACAATTTTTACATTCCACAACTTTCAGCACTCGGCAGCCCTGCTCTGTAAGCTTGCATGTTCTACCGCTTTGTGGCTCTGCTTTTGTTACCTCTAGACACTTTACTCCAACAATAGTAATAATAATATCAAATAAGTGGACAAGACAAGATCAAGTAGATAACAAAGTGCAATTACAGAGAACTGTAGAAATGGTTCTCTCTAGGGATTAGCGAACCCGAACTGTATAGTTCAGGTTCGTACCGAATTTTGGGGTGTACGTGACATGGACCCGAACCCGAACATTTATGTAAAAGTTCGGGTTCGTTGTTCGGTGATTTCTATGGCTCATTTTGAAAGTCTGCAAAGCAGCCAATCAACAAGCGTCATACTGCTTGCCCCAAGAGGCCATCACAGCCATGCCTACTATTGGCATGGCTGTGATTGGCCAAGTGCAGCATGTGACCCAGCCTCTATTTAAGCTGGAGTCACGTCGGGCCGCACGTCACTCTGCTCTGATTAGTGTAGGGATAGGATGCAGCTGCTGTTAGAGTGAGATTAGGCAGGGATTAACTCAGCAAAAACACTTAATGAAGTGATCGATCTACAGCTGTGAATCATTCAACTTCTGTTAGTTAATTGCTCACTGTTTTAAGGCTGTCCAGAGCGTTTTTCTGTCACTTTTTTTCTGGGGTGATCAGCGGCCATTTTGTGTCTTGTGGTGCGCCAGCACAAGCTGCCACCAAGTTCATTAATCCATCAATAGTAGGGTTTTTTTTTTTTTTTTGCTATATCCTACATCAGGGGCTTAGATGTGCTTATTGTCACCCCTAGAAACTCAGGATAGAATTTTCTATATTTTATTGAGAGGTGAAAATTACTTAAAAAAAAAGCAATCCCCTAATTTTGGTGCTCCAGCTGTGGATAGCCAAGTGTAATATTGTCTGGCAAAGAATACTTTTTTTTCTGGGGTGAAATCCAATTTCCAAAATACAATACCCTAAATCAGTGGTTTCTGCTGTGGCATGACAAGTTTTATAGTGTCCATCAAAGGATAGCTTTTGTACTGGAGTGAAATTCAATTAGCAAAATTAGAAATACCGTAAATCTGGTGTTCCAGCTGTGACTGGACAAGTTACATATTGTCCGTCAAAGGATATATTATTTTCTGGGGTGAAATTCAGTTGCAAAAATAGAAATACCGTAAATCTGGTGTTCCAGCTGTGACTGGACAAGTATCATAGTGTCCGTCAAAGGATATATTTTGTTCTGGGGTGAAATTCAGTTGCAAAAATAGAAATACAGTAAATCTGGTGTTCTAGCTGTGGCTGGACAAGTAGTTTAATAGTATCTGTCAAAGGATATATTTTGTTCTGGGGTGAAATTAAATTTCCAAAATAGCAATACCCAAAATCTGGTGTTCCAGCTGTTGCAGGCCAAGTGTAAATCTGTCCGTAAAAGGGTATATTACACTCAGCGTGCATCTCCAAGTGTATTTCTTTCCGTTAAAGGGTATATTACACAAAGTGTTAATATACAAGCGCTGAAAGCATAATCCTATATATTTTGTCACACGCTACTGTGCATCTCCAAGTGTAAATATTTCCGTAAAAGGATACCTTTCATCCAGGGCCTAAATACTAGGCCTACAATTGATATTCCCCTAAATCTGTGGTTACTGCTGTGCCTCGATTAGTGTAATAAGGTACATAAATAGATAGCCAGATGGTGTTAGGTGTCTGTAAAAAAAAGGCTTGAATTTGAATTCAATACATTGGGCTAAATAATTTTTGTGGTGAACAGTAACAATGAGGAAAACATCTAGTAAGGGACGCGGACATTGTCGTGGTGTTGTAAGTGGACCCTCTGCTGCTGGGAGAGGACCTGGCCGTTCTGCCACAGCCACACATCCTAGTGAACCAACTACCTTAGGTTCCAGTACCCGCCAGAATTTACAGTGATATTTGGTGGGGACCAATGCCATTCTAAGGCTGGTAAGACCTGAGCAAGTACAGGCGCTAGTCAATTGGGTGGCCGACAGTGGATCCAGCACGTTCACAACATTATCTCCCACCCAGTCTTCTGCAGAAAGCGCACAGGTGGCGTCTGAAAACCAAGCCCATCAGTCTGTCACATCACCCCCATGCATATCAGGGAAAGTGTCTGAGCCTCAAGTTATGCAGCAGTCTCTTATGATGTTTGAAGTCTCTGCTGGCAGGGTTTCCCAAGGGAATCCACCTAGCCCTTTCTCAGTGGTGGAAGACATAGAATGCACTGACGCACAGGCACTTATGTTTTCTGATGATGAGGACATGGGAATACAACTTCATCAGAGTCTGCACATCTCTGATGATGACGAAACACAGGTGCCAACTGCTGCGTCTTTTTGCAGTGTGCAGACTGAACAGGAGGTCAGGAAGGAAGACTGTGTGGAAGACGATGCAGGGGACGATGAGGTCCTAGACCCCACATGGAATGAAGGTTGTGCCACTGACTTTTATAGTTCAGAGGAAGAGGCAGTGGTGAAACCGAGCCAACAGCGTAGCAAAAGAGGCAGCAGGGGGCAAAAGCAGAACAGCCGTCGCCAAGAGAGTTCGCCTGCTACTGGCCACCGCCACCAGGGACCGAGCACCCCAAAAGCAGCTTCAAGGAGTTCCCTGGCATGGCACTTCTTCACACAATATACTGACGACAAGACCCAAGTGGTTTGCACGCTTTGCCATCAGAGCCTGAAGCGAGGCATTAACGTTCTGAACCTTAGCACAACCTACATGACCAGGCATCTACATGCAAAGCATGAACTGCAGTCGAGTGCACACCATAAAAACAAGGAACTGGCTCAGGCTCCCCCTGCTCCCTCTTATACTGCTGCCTCGGCCTCATCCTCCACCTCAGGAGGAATGTTGGCACCTGCTGCCCACCAAACAGAGGATGTGCCACCAACACCACCACATGTGGAGTCACTGGGTAGAAATTCATGGAGCAAAAAACAATAATAAATTACTAATAGGAGTGTATTATAAACCACCTAATATACCAGAGTCCACAGAAAATCTATTACTAAACGAGATAGACGAGGCGGCAAATCATAATGAAGTCGTTATTATGGGGGACTTCAACTACCCAGATATAGACTGGGAAACTGAAAGCTGTACATCCCAAAAAGTAAACAGGTTCTTGGCAATAGCCAAAGACAATGACCTTTCCCAACTGGTTCAGGACCCCACTAGAGGGATGGCCATACTGGACTTAGTATTAACCAATAGACCTGATAGAACAACAGATGTGCAGGTTGGGGGACACCTAAGAAATAGTGACCATAAAGGTAGTAACCTTCCAATTATCCTTCAAACGAGAGTTTCTAAAGGAAGGAACAAAAATACCAAACTTCAAAAAAGCTAAATTTAGCCAACTAAGCGAGGCCATAGGCCTAACTAACTGGGACAAAGTCCTCAAAAATAAAAATACAACCACAAAATGGGAGATTTTTAAAGGCATTGTAACATCTAATTGTGAGAGGTACATACCTTATAGGAATAAAAGTCTAAGGAACAACAAGAAACCTATGAGGATAAATGGAACCGTAAAGATAGCAATAAATGACAAAAAGAAAGCATATAAATCACTAAAACAGGAGGGGAGCCAGGAAGCACTGATAAACTATAAGGAAAAAAATAGAATATGTAAAAAACTAATACAATTTGCCAAACTAGAGACCGAGAGATTAATTGCCAAAGAGAGTAAAACTAACCCTAAAATGTTCTTCAATTATATAAATAGTAAAAAATATAAATCTGAAGGAGTCGGCCCTCTACATAGCAATGAGGGGGTGTTGCAGAGAGCGACGAGGATAAAGCAAAACCAACAAATATTTTTTTCTCCACTATATTCACTGAGGAAAATAAACTGTCAGATGAAATGCAGAATGCAAAAGTAAATTCCCCATTAAAAGTGCCCTGTCTGACCCAGGAAGAAGTACAACAGCAACTTAAAAAGATTAAAAAAGACAAATCGCCAGGACCGGATGGCATACATCCCCGTATCCTAAGGGAATTAAGTGATGTCATAGCCAGACCTTTATTTCTGATATTTACGGACTGTATACTGACAGGGAATGTTCCACAGGATTGGCGCATAGCAAATGTGGTGCCAATATTCAAAAAGGGGCCAAAAACAGATCCTGGAAATTATAGGCCGGTAAGTTTAACATTTATTGTTGCTAAACTGTTTGAAGGGTTTCTAAGAGATGCTATTTTGGAGTATCTCAATGAAAATAAGCAAATAACGCCATATCAGCATGGCTTCATGAGGGATCGGACATGCCAAACAAATTTAATCAGCTTCTATGAGGAGGTAAGTTCTAGACTTGACAGCGGCGAATCAATGGATGTCGTATATCTGGACTTCTCCAAAGCATTTGACACTGTACCTCATAAAAGGTTAGTATATAAAATGAGGATGCTCGGACTGGGAGAAAATGTCTTTATGTGGGTAAGTTACTGGCTGAGTGACAGAAAACAGAGGGTGGTTATTAACGGTAGATACTCAGATTGGGTCACTGTCACTAGTGGGGTACCTCAGGGGTCAGTATTGGGCCCTATTCTCTTCAATATATTTATTAATGATCTTGTAGAAGGCCTGCACAGTAAAATATCTATTTTTGCAGATGACACTAAACTGTGTAAAGTAATTAACACTGAAGAGGACAGTTTTCTGCTACAGAGGGATCTGGATAGATTGGAGGCTTGGGCAGAGAAATGGCAGATGAGGTTTAACACTGACAAATGTAAAATTATGCACATGGGAAGGAATAATGCAAGTCACCCGTACATTTTAAATGGTAAAACACTCGGTAACACTGACATGGAAAAGAATCTAGTAATTTTAATATACAGCAAATTAAGCTGCAAAAAACCAGTGTCAGGCAGATACTGCCAAGGCCAATAAGATAATGGGTTGCATCAAAAGGGGCATAGATGCCCGTGATGAGAACATTGTCCTACCACTTTACAAATCACTAGTCAGACCACACATGGAGTACTGTGTACAGTTCTGGGCTCCTGTGAACAAGGCAGACATATTAGAGCTGGAGAGGGTTCAGATGAGGCCAACTAAAGTAATAACTGGAATGGGGCAACTACAGTACCCTGAAAGGTTATCAAAATTAGGGTTATTCACTTTAGAAAAAAGACGACTGAGTGGAGATCTAATAACTATGTATAAATATATCAGGGGTCAGTACAGAGATCTCTCCCATCATCTATTTTTCCCCAGGACTGTGACTGTGACGAGGGGACATCCTCTGCGTCTGGAGGAAAGAAGGTTTGTACACAAACATCGAAATGATTCTGCACTGTAAGAGCAGTGAGACTATGGAACTCTCTACCTGAGGAGGTGGTGATGGTGAGTACAATAAAGGAATTCAAGAGGGGACTGGATGTATTTCTGGAGTGTAATAATAGTAACTATAGCTACTAGAGAGGGGTCGTTGATCCAGGGAGTTATTCTGATTGCCTGATTGGAGTCGGGAAGGAATTTTTTTCCCCTTGAGTGGGGAAAATTGGCATCTGCCTCACAGGGGTTTTTTGCCTTCCTCTGAATCAACTTGTAAGAATCAGGCTGAACTGGATGGACAAATGTCTTTTTTCGGTCTTATATACTATGTTACTATGTTTGTTACCTCCGTCACCAAGCATCTCCACCATGTCACACGGCAGCGTTCAACTCTCCATCTCACAAACTTTGGAGAGAAAGTGTAAATTCCCACTTACCCACCCTCGAGCCCTGGGCCTGAATGCCAGCATTTCTAAACTTCTGGCCTTTGAAATGCTGTCATTCAGGCTGGTGGACACAGACAGCTTCAAACAGCTGATGGCGATGTCTGTCCCACAGTATATTGTTGTTCCCAGCCGCCACTACTTCTCAGAGGGAGCCGTGCCTTCACTGCACAACCAAGCATCCAATAAAATCAAGTGTGCACTGCGCAACGCCGTCTGTGGCAAGGTCCACCTAACCACAGATACGTGGACCAGTAAGCACGGCCAGGGGCGCTATATCTCCCTAACTGCACACTGGGTAAATGTAGTGGCGGCTGGGCCTCAGGCGGAGAGTTCTTTGGCGCACGTCCTTCCGCCACCAAGGATTGCAGGGCATCATTCTCCTGTAGCCTCCTCCTCCTACTCGGCTTCCTCCTCTTCTTCTTCCACCTGCAGATCCAATCAGCCACACACCTTCACCACCAACTTCAGCACAGCCCGGGGTAAACGTCAGCAGGCTGTTCTGAAACGCATATGTTTGGGGGACAGGCCCCACACCGCGCAGGAGTTGTGGCGGGGTATTGAACAAAAGACCGACGAGTGGTTGCTGCCTCAAGCCCAGCCTGTTGGTGTGCGATAATGGGTGAACTCTCGTCGCAGCTCTGGGACTAGCCGGTTTGACGCACATCCCTTGCCTGGTGCATGTGCTGAATTTGGTGGTGCAGAAGTTCATTCACAACTACCCCAACATGTCAGAGCTGCTGCATAAAGTGCGGGCCGTCTGTGCGTGCTCCTGCCGCTGCTCGCCTGTCTGCGCTACAACATAACTTCGGCCTTCCCGCTCACCGCCTCATATGCGATGTGCCCACCAGGTGGAACTCCACCTTAAACATGCTTTTCACAGGCCTTGTTCCAGCAGCCTATCAGAGCGGGACATAGGCCGGAAAAGGCATGCATCGCATCGCTTCCAAGGAAGTAAGTATGGGGGGGGGGGGGCGCAGAGAGGAGACTGGCACATGATAGAGGAGACTAGCACATGATGGGGGGGTTGCAGAGAGGAGACTGGCACATGATAGTGGGGGGCAGAGAGGAGACTGGCACATGATAGAGGAAATGACACTTATTACTGGCACATGGAGGAGCAGAGAGGAGACTGGCACATGATGGGGGGGTAGTGGCACTTATTACTGGCACATGAGTGGGGGGGGACTGGCACTTATTATTGGCACATCAGAGGGGAGAGATTGGAGAGGCACTTTTCACTAGCACATGATTGGTGGGCATCTATGGGGGGCACTTGTTGCTGGCACATTATTGGGGAGTATCTATGGGGACATCTACTGAGGCCACAAAGAAGGAGTATTTCATATGGGGGCTCTGTGTGGTACTAGTATTATCAGGGGTATTATCTGTTTCTGCACTATAATATTGGGGACCACATCGGCACAGTATTGGGTGTAGTAGGATGAATTGTCCAAAAGATGGGCGGATGATGGAAAAGTAGTAAACTGAGTTTTTTTTTGTTGTCAAACTGCAGTGTCGAAAACTGCTGGTTTGGTCTGCGGGTCTGAAAGGAGAAGATGAGGACAGAAAACATCTACATCAAAAGAGACGTCACTGGATGTAAGAGTTAAGTGGGGCTGTATTTCTGTAGTGATCGGAGCAGGGGCGTATCGATTGCTGGAAGTGCCCTTCCCGAGACCAGGCTCTGGATTTGCCACTGCGCCGGATTGGCCTGTGCCCAGTGACGGGGCCAGTTGACATTAGGCAAGTCATCAAGATTAGATTAAGTGAGCAGGGCCCTAGAAATTCTACTTCATGGGGCCCCACTCATTTAGTCTAATCTTGCCTAACCTGAATGTAGGCATAATAAAAATGATCTTTCATGCAACCTGCATGAAAGATAATTTTTATTATGCATACACAGGTTAGGTAAGATTAGACCAAGTGAGTGGGGCCCCATGTAGTAAAAATATATATATATGGTGAGACGGTTGCAAGTACTCTTCTGAAATGGTTTCATCGAGCAGTTTTGATGTGGGGGTGGCGGGGGATGGAGTTTTTTTGACACTCGTCCTGAGAGAAATTTTACCTAGAAACTGCACTGCATGTAATCTTAATAACAGGCTCTTGGTAAGGTATTGACTCTGCTCACACTTAGACTTCTGTAACTTCTGGCTCACTGTCTACCTTCCAGATGTGGAATATGCATCAATAAACTTCTCTTTGTCACATGGCCGGTACATATATCTTACCTTCCAGGCTTACTCACAATTTCCAATAACGCATCCACACTGCCCATAGAGGAATGAGGCTCCAAATACAGCTTGTACTTCACTGCAGAGTGTGAACAGAATCCATAGGCTAACTCCTGTCTCACGCTGAGTGCTAATGGAGTCTATGGGCTGAGGTAACACTCTCAGCTCCACTAGTCTCTCTTTATACTTTCTTAACACACTGGGTCGCTTGTATTCTTCTCTTGAGGCCTACCCTTAATCTGCTCGCAACTCAGAGGGATAGCTACTTGTCATCTTACTTGTCTTTTGTGTTCAGCAGGTCCAGCCCTAGATTCAGTTAGCCGACTCTTTTTGTCTGAATCTGTAGTCTGGCTGTGGTGTCTGACTTTTCTGTCTGACTAAATATATGCTGACCTGACTGCACTGCACTGCTCTCAACTGCTGCACTTCACTGAATAACTTCATCTCCACTACTCTTCCTGCCTTGCACCCCTATATCAATGATGGCTAATCCCTGGAAACTATGACTGCCAGCATGCTCCATTCATTTCTATAGAGTTTTGAGAACAGTCAAGCAAGTGTGCATCTTGGGAGTCGTAGTTTTACCACAAGTGGAATCAGGGCCGTCTTTAACACGGGGCAAAAGGGGCAGCTGCCCCAGGCCCAGTTGTTCCTGGGGGGCCCAAGGCAGCTGCCTCTTGATCTCCGTTGACCACTGCAGACAATTTCAATAACATTGAGTGGCCATCCATCCCAGATATCAGGCTGTCAGCACAGGGAGGGTGCAAACTGTGAGAGTAAGAGCTGTGGGAGAAAGGAACTTCCATGACATCTTGACCATGTGCCCAGTAACATATCAATATTACTGATCAAATGGCTATGAGGTAATCAAAGGTCCTTTTCTTCTTCCAGGACTCTGTGTTGCTGCAGCCTGCAGGAGAAGGGTAGGTCAGGTGGGTACAGGCACTGGCCGACTGTCTGCAGAGGAAGAAGATCAGGGATGGCTGCTCAGCAGTGTCTGTAGAGGGGAGAGAGTATGTCAGCACTGGAGAGGTACCATGGATGTGACTACTGGAGAGGGGCTGAGGATTGTATGCTGTGAGATTATATACTGGGGGGGCTGCTGTATGGGATTATATACTGGGGGTCTGCTGTGTGATATTATATATGGGGGGGGGGTGCTGTGTGAGATTATATAGTGGGGGTGCTGCTGTAAGAGATTATATACTGGGGGGGCTGCTTTATGGGTTTATATACTGGGGGGCTGCTGTATGGGATTATATATTTGGGGGCTGCTGTATGACATTATATACTGGGGGAGCTGCTGTATGACATTATATACTGGGGGGATTATATACTGCTGAGTGGGATTATATACTGGGGGGCTGCTGTGTGGGATTATATACTGGGGGGCTGCTGCATGAGATTATATAATGGGGGGCTGCTGTGTGGGATTATATACTGGGGGGCTGCTGTGTGGGATTATATACTGGAGGGCTGCTGTGTGGGATTAAGTACTGGGGGCTGCTGTGTGATATTATTTACTGGGGGGCTGCTGTGTGGGATTGTATACTGGGGGGCTGCTGTGTGGGATAATATACTGGGGGCTGCTGTGCGAGATTATATACTGGGGGGATTATATACTGCTGAGTGGGATTATATACGGGGGGCTGCTGTACGAGATTTTATCTTGGGGGCTGCTGTACGAGATTTTATCTTGGGGGCTGCTGTATGAGATTATATACTGGGGGAGCTGCTGTATGAGATTATATACTGGGGGGCTGCTGTGTGGGATTATATACTGGGGGGCTGCTGTGTGGGATTATATACTGGGGGCTGCTGCATGAGATTATATAATGGGGGCTGCTGTGTGGATTATATACTGGGGGCTGCTGTGTGGGATTATATACTGGGGGCTGCTGTGTGGGATTAAGTACTGGGGGCTGCTGTGTGATATTATTTACTGGGGGGCTGCTGTGTGGGATTGTATACTGGGGGGCTGCTGTGTGGGATAATATACTGAGGGCTGCTGTGCGAGATTATATACTGGGGGGATTATATACTGCTGAGTGGGATTATATACGGGGGGCTGCTGTACGAGATTTTATCTTGGGGGCTGCTGTATGAGATTATATACTGGGGGCTGCTGTGTGGGAATATATACTGGGGGCTGCTGTGTGAGATTATATACTGGGGGGCTGCTGTGTGTTATTACATACTGGGGGGCTGCTGTATGAGATTATATTCTGAGGGGCTGCTGTCTGGGATTATATACTGGAGGGCTTCTGTATGAGATTATATACTGGAGGGCTGCTTTGTGGGATTATATACGGGGGGGTGCTGTGTGAGATTAAATACTGGAGGGTGCTATATACTATAGGGTGCTAAACTGTGGGGTGCTGAGGTGCACTGTAACGCTAGGTTGAACCGAGCCCCGGTCTCCTTCCTGAACTGCAGAGTGGTGCCCACCTCCAGCCCTGAGCCCAGCTGCCCAGAGCACTGATCCTGAGCCTGCTGGAGTCTCAGAACTGTAAGTATTTACAGTCATTCATTGTAAGCGCTATATTATATATGGTGGTGGAGGGCGTGCTTGCATGCTAAGGCGTGGGAAGGCGGGATCCAGAGGGCCCAAGTAAATTCTCGCCCAGGGTCCAATCAATATTAAAGATGGCCCCCCTGACTGGAGTGCCGCAGGTTAACCATCACAGCCCTATATACAGTATATATGTGGTTCCAGCACCATCTAGGGGTAACTGGGTGTGTCTGCATGTAGGATATAAACAGCCTGTTAGAAGGATTTACAGCAACATTCATACCTATTATAAAATGACATTCAGCAAATACACTTATGTATTGTATATACAAGGCCCCACTACTATGACGAAGTGGGACACTGCACATCCATTTAATGTTTTTAATTTTTTTTATATATTTTCATTACTATGTGCATACCATATTTAAAAAACTATTTTATGAATGCGTTGTCGAAGCTTGAAACCAGCTTACAACAAGCAGTTTAGAAATCTAACTTATTATTCAGTTTACTTGCAGTTGGAGGTCTACGACAAGTTTTGGGACAACCACTTTGGCCCCTGGATTGGCTGCTACTAGAAGTTGTCACATGTTTTAATTCAGTTTGGAAGTGGTGCTTTAATTATGGAACTGCTAGTTAAAATATTAACACACATTAATGGGAACATTTTCAGTACTTTTTTTTTCAGTAGCAAATGCAATTTAATATGGTTAGTTGGTGTCAGGAACGGCCAAAGTGATCTTTGAAGAAATACATTTCCTATAATAACATGACATTTAGATGGCTTCAAGCAGTCATTTCCAAGTCCAGAATCCAAGTAATTCACACTACCATTCTAGCATGGAATATATATATATATATATATATATATATATATATATATATATATATAGACATATATATTCAGTGCTGGATGAGTATCCGTGTAGGATAATTAATTCACATAAATTCAGAGACACTTTCAATTGAATGACACTAAGGATAAATGAAATGCCTTAAATTTTTTATGTCTTTTAATATTGTAAATTATGTTCAGCTGCCATGTAATTCATGGAACTGTTTGTGTCGTTTGCACATTCTAAACATGATTTTTATTGCAATGTTCCTTTTAGCAGCATTCCAGGTAACCAGAGAAACCAATTCCCTGCATACCCTGCATAAATGACCTTGCTGTGATTTAATGGGTTATAATTTTGTATTGTTTCAGGTACAGTTTGTTTACTTGTATGGGGATATCCTTAATAATGGACTGTTACCATGTTATCTGGTTGAGGTAACAATGTGGCAATACTTGAATCATTTATTTTAATCCAGTAAACAAAAGAAACCAAAATGTTATCTTTTATGGGTATATGTATCTAGATTTACTAGTTGAAAATGCAGATGGCAGCAGAAAACCAGAATACTGTACAATATAGGGTTTGATACAATACAGTTACTTAAAAATAGAGACACCACATAACCTCTAAATTCTGATTTACTTACATCGTTTTTTACCTTTTTAGATTCTAGACCTAATAAATGTTTTCATAATATTACTGCATTCCTTTCCCATTCTTCCATCTGCCAGGTTTAGAAAATGCATGTTTCTCCTCTGTGTAGTAAAGTCCCATCTTGTATTTGATGCAAAGGTGCAGAATCTTTCTTCTATGTTCACATGGGGTGGACTTGTGAAAAAATCTACAACAAATTCACAATGAAATCTGTGGCACAAATGTGAAGCTAGCCTGTATAAATAGTGTTGTAATAATGGTTTCTTCACCATTTTCATTTTTTTCTTCTCTGTCTTCCTAGAGGCATGATTATTTTCTTCAACATAGCCATATGAGGGCATGTTTTTTTAACTTAATCCTCAGTGTACGTATATAAAAATTCCAACCCTCCACTATTAAAATCTTCAAACTTTACTGATAATCCAGGCTAAAAAAAACTAATACAGGTCAACACTTCCGCTTACATGTTTTGACCTATATTATCTTTTAATATTGATTACCATTAAAATTTGAAGATTTCAATAGCAGAGTGCAGGATTTTAGAGTACTTACCTCAAGCTTTAGGATCCTGAAGTGTTCATGCACCCTTCTCCTATATCTGCATTCAGGTGAGCTGTATCTTTGCACCTTTATTTTCTCTTTGCAGGTGGAGTCGTACTTTTTAATGACAACATTTAATGGTTCCATAAAATGAATTAACAAACTACAACTATTTGTGAATTGGAATAGGGGAAAAGGGCAATTTCAGAATTGCTTTTAGAGTTTTCATTTTTTATGTCAGATAAATGGCATGATACACATATTCTTGGAGTCAGTATAATTACAGAGATACACATTTTCATTTTGTTTAACTACATTTGAAAGATTAAAAACCTTTTTGAAAAAAATACATTGCTTGTCACCATACTCGTCTATCTACACCCATACCTTTTTTCTTTAATAGAGTTGTGTGAGAGCTTAATTTTGCCAGACGAGAAATAGGTTTTATTGGTACCAATTTGGGGTACATACAAGTTTCCATAATTTTTTACTAATTTTTTAATATGACGGACATATGATGGATTTTCAGATCTGGTAGTGTTATTTTTACAGTAATTTTAAGATAGTAAATGGAAATTTTTTTTTCAAAGTTTTTAAAAAAACTGTCACAGACGGGGGTAGGGAAGCATGCCCCCCTGACTGCCAACCACGCCTCTGCCCCTACCTACTTGCACGATCCATCCTAGGTAACGGGGCGCAACTGGATGGCAGTCCCTAAATTAAGTAAGTGCAGGGGAACAAAAGACAGGACAAACAGAACACAAAGCAAGTCAAACTAGCAGAAGTCAATACCAGGAAGTCAAGTCAGAACCAGGGAGCAAACAAGAGCGAGTCAAAACACAAGCTGGACGTCAGTACCAGGAGATCACGACAAGCAACAGGAGATGAGCAGGAGCAAGGTCAAACAAGTAGAGCCGAGGTCAGGATACAGGAAAACAATGCCAGGAATACAGGAGCGTATAAAGACCTTAATTACAGGCAACCTGTAGTCAGGAGGCTATCTGTTTAAATAGACCTGGCTGGTGAGACACATGATGTGGCCAGCGTCACGTGACTCACAGCAGCCTAACTCAGCCGAGCACCGATCATCATTATCGTCACTCGGCTCCCCTGCTGCTCGCCTGCTGCCAAGGAGATGAGGACGCAGGCTACATCCTTGCCCCTCTCCTTGTGCAGGGTGCCGGCGGTGCTGCGAAGGAAGCACGCATCGACGGCCACTCGTTACAGTAAACCCCCTTCTACAAGGGGCCACCGGACCCAAAGTCATAGGATTGGGTTTCTCCAGATGAGCCAGAATGGAGCCTCTTCACCAGTCTGGCAGCATGTAACTTACTCATCGGCACCCAAGACCTCTCTTCTGGCCTGAAACCCTTCCAATGCACCAGATACTGGAAAGAATTCCGAACCTTTATAACATCAATAATCCTTAAGATCTCGAATTCAATTTGTGCGGCAACCTCCACTGGAGGCGGAGGTTTCTCTGAAGGAACGACAGGTGACACATACTTCTTCAGTAAAGATTCGTGAAACACATTGTGGATGCAAAAGGAATCAGGTAGTTTTACTTTAAATGATACAGGGTTAATAACTAGTGATGAGCGAGCACCAAAGTATTCGGGTGTTCAGATGTTCGGGCCGAACACATTGCTATGTTCGTGTGCTCGACCAAGCACCTGAGTATAATGGAAGTCAATGGGAAACAACCAGGCACCCCCTGCTCTGAAGATGGGAGGGTGCCTGGTCCATTGGAAAAGGTCAGAAAATGACAGAAACACCACCAAAATGGACCTGGAACAGCATGGGGATGATGTCTGGATGCATCTTGGACTCCCAAATCACTGCTGGGAACCATGTCTTACAGACTGACAAAAACATGCACAAACCCCACCCCCCCAAAAAAAATAATAATAATAATTTACAGGAAAAATTGTTAGGAAACATTCTTTCCTGTATATTCAATTGTATATAAAGTGCGAGTGCTGCCAAAATTGCAAGGAAGAGGCACTCCAAAACAGCCTGTATATCACATAAAGGAGGGTCTCATTCACATTGTGGTACAATTGTTCAGGTAGTGGGACTCCTACACTCATGAAGCCTATGCACTAAGTGAAAGGGTTGCCAAAAATTGCAAGGAACCGGCACTGTAATACACCTTTTATTACACAAAAAGGAGGGCATCACACACACCCTGGAAAAATTATGATTGGTGGACTGCTGGTGACCCTCAAAAATATTTGGAGCAAGGGCCTGCCAGTGACCATCTAAAACTTTAGGGGCGAGTGCCTGCAGTTGAGCTTATGCTCTAAAAAATGACATGCAAGTTCCTGCTGCTGAGCTGACCCTCTAAAACATTAGAGGCGAGGGCCTGCTGTTCAGCTGACGCTCTAAAACATGATATGCGAGTGCCTGCAGGTGAGCTGACACTCTAAAAAATTAGATGCGAATGCATGGTGTTCAGCTTTGATAACTTTGATAAGACGGAAAGATTTCTGATTAGTGACATCTACAATACGCCATCATTAAGCAGTTTGTTGGGAAAATATTATCAAAAGGGGCTTATTCACTACAGTGTTCCTTGGTACTGAGATACACACTGCACCATCATAAAGCAGTGTGTTGGGCAGACATTATTAAAAGGGGCTTATTCACTAAAGTGTTCCTTGGTACTGAGATATACACTGCACCACTATAACGCAGTGTGTTGGGCAGACATCATTAAAAGGGGCTTATTCACTACAGTGTTCCTGCTACCGAGATATACACTGTACCATCAGATAAATTATTTGTTCTGGGAAAATTAACCTAACTTGTGCCACATCTGTGTGTGCGTTCAATCTGCAACCGTTATATTAATTATTCCAGCAGACAGTGATGTATATTTTGGCCATAGTTAACAAGTTTTGGGCACATTTGTGTGTGCGTTCAGGCCACAAACGTATATACAGTATTCCAGCAGAGAATACATTTTATTTGGGACAAATTTGCATCCAATATAGAACTACATCTGAATAAAATGTGTATTGTCAAAATTACATTATCTCTGACCTAGTGTAGTGGCGAAAAATTGTATTTCTCTGTCTCCTGTACATTACAGAAAGCAAATATAGTGTTTACTGTAAAAATTACATTATCTGTGGTCTAGTGTGGTGGTGAAAAATTGTATTTCTCTGTCTCCTGTACATTGCAGAAAGCAAATATAGTGTTTACTGTAAAAATGACATTATCCGTGGCCTAGTGTGGTGGTGAAAAATTGTATTTCTCTGTCTCCTGTACATTACAGAAAGCAAATATAGTGTTTACTGTAAAAATTACATTATCTGTGGCCTAGTGTGGTGGTAAAAAATTGTATTTCTCTGTCTCCTGCACATTACAGAAAGCAGATATAGTGTTTACTGCAAAAATTACATTATCCGTGGCCTAGTGTGGTGGTGAAAAATTGTATTTCTCTGTCTCCTGTACATTACAGATCACTCATTTGGCAAGCCTCTACATGGTGGGAGGAAGGATGGTGGGAGGAAGGATGATCAGAGTGAGGATTCGGTTGACCAGGCTCTTGGCTACAGAGACTGGACCTGGTGGAAGAGAGGGTAGTGCTTAACCGACTGGAAGCATTATCTTCAGCAATCCAACCAACCAACTGTTCGCACTGGTCCAACTTGGACAGTGTTGTGCTGCGCCGCCCTGCTGGATACAGTGGATGTATTTTTATTTTTTTCTGGTCATCAGCATCACGCCCACTTCCCCATCCCTTAGTGCTCGCCTTCTTCATATTAATGGTTTTGTCACAAGATGTGGCGCAGATATTTTTTACTGTCCAATAAAGACACTGTTTTGGGATGCCAGACTGTATATGTCACATAAAACACCAGAATATGGACAGTATATTAGGTCCAGATTAATGTAATTTTAAATATAGACAATGTATTCGGAGGCCGGACTGTATATGTCACAAAAAACACCAGAATATGGACAGTATATTAGGTCCAGATTAATGTAATTTGAAATACAGACAATGTTTTGGGAGGCCGGACTGTATATATCACATAAAACAACAGAATATGGACTGTATACTACTGCTAGATTAATGTAATTTTATATCCAGACATGGTTTTGGGACCCTGGACTGTATAGGTCACAAAACACCAGAATTTTGACAATATTTTAGGCCCAGATTAATTTAATTTTAAATACAATGTAATCGGATACCAGACTGTATAAGCCCCAAAAAACTGAATATGGGCAGTATATTATGCCCGGATTAATGTAATTGGAAATACAGAAATACAATGCATTCAGATACCAGACTGTATATGTCACTGGTACTAACCCCCAGACAGTATATTATTGACCAAAATAAATAATCACTGGTACTAATAGTTTTTTCTTTACCACCTCTGGAAGTACCTTATCCTTGGAAATATCCGGTTTGGGTGACCTTCCAGAAGGAGGGACCTTGGGGCAATGGTCGGAGTCGCCACAACAGAAACATGTACCGCGCTGGCGTCGTTGGTCTCTCCTCGTCATGCTAAGTTGCATGGGCTTATCCAAAACAGTTTCCGCCTTGACCCCCACAGGAAAAGAGTCAGGTTTGGTTGTAGCCTGTGGAAAGAACAGATGCTCCCGCTGACATGCCCAAATGCGCCTGGCCAGTCTAAGCAAGAGTCATAGTTTGTTCTAAAGTGTCAGGACAGGGGTAGCTAACTAGCATGTCTTTAAAACTTTAGGAGAGTCCTGACCTGAACTGAGATTTCAGGGAGGGCTCATTCCAGCCCGAAAGGGAACATACCACTTCCGAAATTGAGTGCAGTATTCCTCTACTGGTCGGTTTCACTGGGTGAGGGATTTCAACTGGGAGCCTAAAAAAATGCTTCTACAGACATAAGACATGGGGAGTCAATGGGCAGGGAGAATGCTCATTCCTGTGGGTCACCTTGCAACAGAGAGATAACAATCCCGACTTTTTGCTGTTCGGATCAAGAAGAATAGGGGCGTAAGTGGAAGTACAGCTCCCCTGCTGCTCGCCTGCTGCCAAGGAGACGAGGACGCAGGCTACATCCTTGCCTCTCTCCTTGCGCAGGGTGCCGGCGGTGCTGCAAAGGAAGAATGCTTCGCTGGGCCCTTGTTACAAAAACTTTATTTAACTGTGGTTTGCTTTTTTAAATTCCCCCTTTTTTGAAAATCATTTGATCTCTTGTACACTCACTAGAATCTACAATATTCTATTAGACTCAGCCGAAGGCAAGGTGTATTAGAAGCAGTAAGATGGCATGCAGGTGACCTTCCGTAGACTCTTAGCAGCCTCAACAACCAAACAGCACCCGATGAGTACACTACTGGGGGCCTGATCATGGGACAGAAGGTGCCCCTTTGTTCTGTCTAAGCACTCAGATGCCACCGTCACATCTGATGGTTAAAATAACCATGATCAGGGCTACCGCCAATCCTGGTTACAGCTGGAGGTTATAAGCTGTAAAACACTGTATGCGTATGGAGTAGGCTTATCACTCTATATACACCTACATGAGGTTCATGTACATCAAATCATAGGAAAGGGTTAATACTGTCCTTCTCTAGTAGTCAACACAATGAGAAAAGATATATATATATATATATATATATATATATATATATTAGTATGTATAAAATTCGGCAGCACTCGCTTTTTCAGGTTCAAGGTGCAAGCGTCCCACCCTTGATATCAGGTATATACATCCCCAAAAAATCAACGCAGCACTCTTCTTGTGAAAAACCGCAACAACTTTATTCACACATATGACACAGATCGTCAACGTTTCAATCCCCATCCCGGGAGAGGATTGAAACGTTGCCGATCTGTGTCACATGTGTGAATAAAGTTGTTGCGGTTTTAATATATAATATATATATAGTAGAAAAAAGGCAGCACTCCAAAAGTATGTGAAAAAATGTGGATCAGCCAGCAACGTTTCAGCTCACTCACTGGAGTCTTTGTCAAGCTTTGCAGACATGTGCAAAAGTGCGTACTACAAAAATTTATATTAACAAAGTGAAATTCATAGTGTCCATAATTCCATAGTCCATTGATATAATCCATAAAGTGTCCATTACGTGATGATCAATATAGTGTCCATATTTCATCCTCAATTTATCCATAGCATGATTGTCCAATGAATCAAATGCAGGTGTACAATATTAGTGTAATAAAAACATAATTAAAAACCTCATGGTGGTCTCATTTGGAGCCATAAGCATCAGGAATTCAGTCAGCGTCAGGAAATGCGGTCTGCACAATCGTAGCCACTCCATCCTCTCGGAGAGACGGGATTTACACTAGCAACATGAGAGGCCCCAACAAAAATGGCGGTGGCCTCACAAATCCATCAGACACATGCTTCCGCCCATACGGCATAGTTACGCCCATTGTTTTAATCACATGATCACTATTAGATCCAAAACGATAGATAACATAGAGAATTCTAGCGGGGACACGGTTGTACCCATCAGAGCGTGACCATGATCCCTCACAGTCACCTCCAATGTCAGGCATAAAGTGGAGCCAACCTCAGCATATCTATGTCAGAGGTCGCTCTCCTGTTACCATAGCAACCACAAATGTCCCATGGCACATCAACTACATAGTAACCAAGGGGCGAAATGACCCCCCCCCCCCAGGGGCATCCCGAGGAGTCACTAAGCCTTATTAGGTGTAGGAATCCGGTCCCACATTCCTGAGGATCAAAAACCTCCACCACTTCAAGGACCCCCCAGCTCTCTAATTGTTTATAGACAATATTTCTCAAATCTATCCCACACATATTTCCAAGGAATGGATGGGTGGGAAATTCAAAATCACTTCATAAATAAAGAATAAAAATACAAGTAAAAGACACTGCCAAGTGTGGTCTCACATGTGTCAATCCAAAATTAACTATACCCAATAGCCTGTATGTTCCTGATTGTCGGCCTACAGTGTGACCATGCATCCTTTTCAAATGTTGAACTGTTTCCTATAGAAAAATAATAAGACATTAGAGTGTATAATAACACAAGTCCAACCCTATACAGGGAGGAGTCAGAAGACACCGCAGAGAGTAAATGAACATGTAACTTAAGTTTTCTCAAAATTCCTTAAATTCTACATTAAGACCCTTTGGTTGTAGCTAGTGTTGAGTGAACAGTTCGAGCATAGTTCAGGTTCGTACCGAATTTTGGGGAGTTCGTTGTTCGGCGATTACTTCCCGCTTTCTGAAGGGCTGCACAGCAGCCAATCAGCTAGCGTTTTACTTCTTGCCCTAAGAGCCCATCACAGCCATGCCTACTAATGGCATGGCTGTGATTGGCCAAGTGCAGCATGTGACCCAGCCTCTATTTAAGCTGGAGTCACGACTCACGAAGAGCCACACGTCACACTGCTCTGATTAGTGTAGGGAGAGGACGCAGCTTCTGTGAGGGAGAGATTAGGCAGGGAAAAGTCAGCAAAAGCACCTAATGAAGTGATCGATCTACAGCTGTGAATGATTGAACTTCTGCTAGTTACTTGCTCACTGGTTTTTAGGCTGCACAGAGCGTTTTTCTGTCACTTATTTTCTGGGGTGATCGGCGGCCATTTTGTGACTTGTGGTGCACCAGAACAAGCTGCCACCAAGTCCATCAATCCATCAATACTAGTTTTTTTTTGCTATATCCTACATCAGTTGCTTGGCTGTGCTAATTGTCACCCCTAGAAACTCAGGATAGCAATTTCTATATTTTATTAAGGGGTTAAAAACAATTGCCCAAATACTAATCCACTAAATCTGGTGTTCCAGCTTTGGCTAGCCAAGTATAATACTAATACTAATACCTGGTCACAGCCATCTTGGACCTCACGTGGATAGCTGGCGTTTTGCATAATATTTCATCAGAATATATGTCTATTGATGGTATACTTTTTACATCATTATAAGGTACCATTATAACTTACCCTATCGAGTTTACCCAGGCAATAAGGTAATACCTATACCTATGTCTATATGTATATCAGCCAGTCTCCCTTCATCTTACTGTTTATCGCATTTTTGAGCATGATTTGATTTCCCCCCTGAGGAACCCATAACAAGTAGGGGGAAACGCGTCGGGGTTACAGGTATCCTCTGAGGGTCGTTCTAGGGTCACTTAGGCCTAGGTTCGGGGACGGAGGGCCACCACCATCAGGTGACGCCTCTGGGCTGAGGCTTAGAGAGGTATATTGTAGGGATAGTGATTCCCCCCTCTCGCCTCTTATCTCCGTCTTTACCAGGCACCCAGAACACCCCCATACCAGCAATCTTTCGTTAAACAGCAATTTATGTTTTATGAATGTTACAATACAGCTATTGACCATTGGTGATTTTAAGAAGATATTAATAAAATTTAGTTTTTTTTAGAAAAGGTCTAATTATTTAAATAGTTTGTCCAAGTATAATACTGTCTGCTGTCTGGCAAAGGATAGATTATTTTATGTGGTGAAATTCAATTGCCAAAATAGCAATACCATAAATCAGTGGTTTCAGCTGTTGCAGGCCAAGATTCATAGTGTCCGCAAAAACATATATTTTGTTCTGGGGTGAAATTCAATTGCCAAAATAGCAATACCCTGAATCTGGTGTCCCAGCTGTTGCAGGCCAAGATTCATATTGTCCGCCAAAACATATATTTTGTTATGGGGTGAAATTCAATTGCCAAAATAGCAATACCATAAATCAGTGGTTTAAGCTGTGGCTGGCAAAGTATAATAGTGTCCGCCAAAACATATATTTTGTTCTGGGGTGAAATTCAATTGCCAAAATAGCAATACCCTGAATCTGGTGTCCCAGCTGTTGCAGGCCAAGATTCATAGTGTCAGCAAAAACATATATTTTGTTCTGGGGTGAACTCAAATGCCAAATAGCAATACCCTTAATCTGGTGTCCCAGCTGTTGCAGGCCAAGATTCATAGTGTCCGCCAAAACATATATTTTGTTCTGGGGTGAAATTAAATTGCCAAAATAGCAATACCCTGAATCTGGTGTCCCAGCTGTTGCAGGCCAAGATTCATAGTGTCCGCCAAAACATATATTTTGTTCTGTGGTGAAATTCAATTGCCAAAATAGCGATACCATAAATCTGTGGTTTCAGCTGTGGCTGGCAAAGTATAATAGTGTCCGCCAAAACATATATTTTGTTCTGGGGTGAAATTCAATTGCCAAAATAGCAATACCATAAATCAGTGGTTTCAGCTGTGGCTGGCAAAGTATAATAGTGTCTGACAAAACATATATTTCGTTCTGGGGTGAAATTCAATTGCCAAAATAGCAATACCCTGAATCTGGTGTCCCAGCTGTTGCAGGCCAAGATTCATAGTGTCTGCAAAAATATAGATTTTGTTCTGGGGTGAAATTCAATTGCCAAAATAGTAATAACCTGAATCTGGTGTCCCAGCTGTTGCAGGCCAAGATTCATAGTGTCCGCCAAAACATATATTTTGTTCTGGGGTGAAATTCAATTGCCAAAATAGCAATACCCTGAATCTGGTGTCCCAGCTGTTGCAGGCCAAGATTCATAGTGTCCGTCAAAACATATATTTTGTTCTGGGGTGAAATTCAACTGCCAAAATAGCAATACCATAAATCAGTGGTTTCAGCTGTGGCTGGCAAAGTATAATAGTGTCTGCCAAAACATATATTTTGTTCTGGGGTGAAATTCAATTGCCAAAATAGCAATACCATAAATCAGTGGTTCCAGCTGTGGCTGGCAAAGTATTCATAGTGTCCGCCAAAACATATATTTTGTTCTGGGGTGAAATTCAATTGCCAAAATAGCAATACCCTGAATCTGGTGTCCCAGCTGTTGCAGGCCAAGATTCATAGTGTCCGCCAAAACATATATTTTGTTCTGGGGTGAAATTCAATTGCCAAAATAGCAATACCATAAATCAGTGGTTTCAGCTGTGGCTGGCAAAGTATAATAGTGTCTGACAAAACATATATTTTGTTCTGGGGTGAAATTCAATTGCCAAAATAGCAATACCTCTGAATCTGGTGTCCCAGCTGTTGCAGGCCAAGATTCATAGTGTCCGCCAAAACATATATTTTGTTCTGGGGTGAAATTCAATTGCCAAAATAGCAATACCCTGAATCTGGTGTCCCAGCTGTTGCAGGCCAAGATTCATAGTGTCCGCCAAAACATATATTTTGTTCTGGGGTGAAATTCAATTGCCAAAATAGCAATACCATAAATCAGTGGTTTCAGCTGTGGCTGGCAAAGTATAAAAGTGTCCGCCAAAACAGATATTTTGTTCTGGGGTGAAATTCAATTGTCAAAATAGCAATACCATAAATCAGTGGTTTCAGCTGTGGCTGGCAAAGTATAATCGTGTCCGCCAAAACATATATTTTGTTCTGGGGTGAAATTCAATTGCCAAAATAGCAATACCCTGAATCTGGTGTTCGAGCTGTTGCAGGCCAATTATACATCTGTCCATGAAAGGATACCTTTCATCCAGGGCCTAAATACTAGCCCTAAAAGAGATATTCCCCTAAATCAGTGGTTACTGCTGTTCCTGGATTAGTGTAATACGCTACATAAATAAATAGGCAGATAGTGTTAGGTGCCTGTAAAAAAAGGCCTGAATTTGAAATCAATACATTGGGCCAAATATTTTTTTTCTTATTGTGGTGCTTGGTGAACGGCAACAATGAGGAAAACATCTAGTAAGGGACTCGGACGCGGTCGTGGTGGTGTTAGTGTACCCTCTTGTGCTGGGAGAGGACGTGGCTATTCTGCCACAGCCACACGTCCTAGTTAACCAACTACCTCAGGTTCCAGTACCCGCCAGAATTAACAGCGATATTTGGTCGGGCCCAATGCTGTTCTAAGGATGGTAAGGCCTGAGCAGGTACAGGCGCTAGTCAATTGGGTGGCCGACAGTGGATCCAGCATGTTCACAACATTATCTCCCACCCAGTCTTCTTCAGAAAGCGCACAGGTGGCACCTGAAAACCAAGCCCATCAGTCTGTCACATCACCCCCATGCATATCAGGGGAACTGTCTGAGCCTCAAGTTATGCAGCAGTCTCTTATGCTGTTTGAAGACTCTGCTGGCAGGGTTTCCCAAGAGAATCCACCTAGCCTTTCCCCAGTGGTGGAAGACATAGAATTCACTGATGCACAACCACTGATGTTTCCTGATGATGAGGACATGGGAATACCACCTCATCGGAGTCCGCACGTCTCTGATGATGACGAAACACAGGTGCCAACTGCTGCGTCTTTCTGCAGTGTGCAGACCGAACAGGGAGTCAGGGAGGAAGACTGTGTGGAAGACGATGCAGGGGACGATGAGGTCCTAGACCCCACATGGAATGAAGGTCGTGCCACTGACTTTCATAGTTCAGAGGAAGAGGCAGTGGTGAGACCGAGCCAACAGCGTAGCAAAAGAGAGAGCGGGGGGCAAAAGCAGAACAGCCGCCTCCAAGAGAGTTCGTCTGCTACTGGCCACCGCCACCAGGGACCGAGCACCCCAAAGGCAGCTTCAAGGAGTTCCCTGGCATGGCACTTCTTTAAACAATGTGCTGACGACAAGACCCGAGTGGTTTGCACGCTGTGCCATCAGAGCCTGAAGCGAGGCATTAACGTTCTGAACCTTAGCACAACCTGCATGACCAGGCATCTACATGCAAAGCATGAACTGCAGTGGAGTAAACACCTTAAAAGCAAGGAACTCACTCTGGCTCCCCCTGCTCCCTCTTCTGCTGCTGCCTCGGCCTCTTCCTCTGCCTCGGGAGGAATGTTGGCACCTGCCGCCCACCAATCAGAGGATGTGCCACCGACAACACCACCTGCGTCACCAAGCATCTCCACCATGTCACACGGCAGCGTTCAGCTCTCCATCTCACAAACATTGGAGAGAAAGCGTGAATTCCCACCTAGCCACCCTCGAGCCCTGGGCCTGAATGCCAGCATTTCTAAACTACTGGCCTTTGAAATGCTGTCATTCAGGCTGGTGCACACAGACAGCTTCAAACAGCTGATGTCCATGGCTGCCCCACAGTATGTTGTTCCCAGCCGCCACTACTTTTCCAAGACAGCCTTGCCTTCCCTGCAAAACCAAGTATCCGATAAAATCAAGTGTGCACTGCGCAACGCCATCTGTGGCAAAGTCCACATAACCACAGATACGTGGATCAGTAAGCACGGCCAGGGACGCCATATCTCCCTAACTGCACACTGGTTAAATGTAGTGGCGGCTGGGCCTGCAGGCGGAGAGTTCCTTGTCGCACGTCCTTCTGCCGCCAAGGATCGCAGGGCATCATACTTTGCCTCCTGTAGCCTCCTCCTACTCGGCTACCTCCTCCTCTGCTTCCACCAGCTCATCCAGTCAGCCACACACCTTCACCACCAACTTCAGCACAGCCCGGGGTAAACGTCAGCAGGCCATTCTGAAACTCATATGTTTGGGGGACAGGCCCCACACCGCGCTGGAGTTGTGGCGGGGCATTGAACAACAGACCGACAAGTGGTTTCTGCCGGTGGGCCTCAAGCCCGGCCTGGTGGTGTGCGATAATGGGCGAAATCTCGTCGCAGCTCTGGGACTAGCCGGTTTGACGCAAATCCCTTGCCTGGCGCATGTGCTGAAATTGTTGGTGCAGAAGTTCATTCACAACTACCCAGACATGTCAGAGCTGCTGCATAAAGTGCGGGCCGTCTGTGCGCGCTTCCGGCGTTCTCATCCTGCCGCTGCTTGCATGTCTGCGCTGCAGCGTATCTTCGGCCTTCCCGCTCACCGCCTCATAAGCGACGTGCCCACCAGGTGGAACTCCACCTTGCACATGCTGAAGAGACTGTGCGAGCAGCAGCAGGCCATAGTGGAGTTTCAGCTGCAGCACGCACGCGTCAGTCGCACTGCGGAACAGCACCAGTTCACCACCAATGATTGGGCTTCCATGCGAGACCTGTGTGCCCTGTTGCGCTGTTTCGAGTACTCCACCAACATGGCCAGTGGCGATGCCACCGTTATCAGCGTTACAATACCACTTCTATGTCTCCTTGAAAAAAATGCTTAGGGTGATGATGGAAGAGGAGGTGGCCCAGGAGGAGGAGGAGGAGGAGGATGAGGGGTCATTTTTAGCACTTTCAGGCCAGTCTGTTAGAAGTGGCTCAGAGGGAGGTGTTTTGCAACAGCAGAGGCCAGGTACAAATGTGGCCAGCCAGGGCCCACTACTGGAGGACGAGGAGGATGAGGAGGAGGTGGAGGCGGATGAAGATGAAGCAGGTTCACAGTGGGGTGGCAACCGACACAGCTCAGGCCCATCACTGGTGCGTGGCTGGGGGTATATGAAGGACGATGACCATACGCCTCCCACAGAGGACAGCTTGTCCTTACCTCTGGGGAGCCTGGCACACATGAGCAACTATATGCTGCAGTGCCTGCGCAACGACAGCAGAGTTGCCCACATTTTAACGTGTGCGGACTACTGGGTTGCCACCCTGCTGGATCCCCGGTACAAAGACAATGTGCCCACCTTACTTCCTGCACTAGAGCGTGATAGGAAGATGCACGAGTACAAGCGCACGCTGGTAGAGGCGCTCCTAACAGCATTCCCAAATGTCACAGGGGAACAGGTTGAAGCTCAAGGCGAAGGCAGAGGAGGAGAAAGAGGTCGCCAACGCAGCTGTGTCACGGCCAGCTCCTCTGAGGGCAGGGTTAGCATGGCAGAAATGTGGAAAAGTTTTGTCTCCACGCCACAGCTAACTGCACCACCACCTGATACGGAACGTGTTAGCAGGAGGCAGCATTTCACTAACATGGTTGAACAGTACGTCTGCACATCCCTCCACGTACTGACTGATGGTTCGGCCCCATTCAACTTCTGGGTCTCCAAATTGTCCACGTGGCCAGAGTTGGCATTTTATGCCTTGGAGGTGCTGGCCTGCCCGGCGGCCAGCGTTTTTTCTGAACGTGTATTCAGCACGGCAGGGGGCATAAAGCCGGTAATTACTCACCGGTAATTCTATTTCCCTCATAGTCACGACAGCACCACCAGAGAGAGATGGACTCCTCCCCCAGGGACAGGAAACCTAGAGTACAAAAGGAAGTACCTCCCTCTCATGCATCAGTGAATTACCGAGATCTAGGAAGCCTTCCAGTTAGTTAACACATGAAATAATGCACAAAACTTAAGCAACAAGGACATAACTGTATACTTTATTTATTTATTTATTTTTTTAAATTCCGTGAACACCACTTGTGTACAAACAAGCCAGAAAGGGTGGGAAAACCCATGGTGCTGTCGTGACTATGAGGGAAATAGAATTACCGGTGAGTAATTACCGGCTTTCCCCCATGTCACGACAGCACCACCAGAGAGAATACCAGAGAAGAACTAGGATGGGACTACAGCCTGAAGCACCTTACGGCCAAAAGCAAAGGAGGAAAAAGAACCCACGTCCAGTCTATAGTGACGGAAAAGTGTGCGGAGACGACCAAGTAGCCGCCCTACAAAACCGATCAATGGAGGCACCTCTCCTTTCTGCCCAGGAAGAAGCCACCGCCTGAGTTGAATGGTCCTTCAGATTATCCAGCGCAAACAAACCTGCAGAAATATAAACTGTAGAAATGCCCTCCCTGATCCATCTAGAGATGGTGTCTCCTCTCACTTTTTCCCATTTATTTATTTATTGGGCCCTGACACCTGAACAAAGAGCCTGTCAGACTTTATGAAGTCCTTAGTCCTGTTTATGTATTCCAGAACACATCTCCGTACATCCAACATATGAAAACGCCTTTCTTTCTCAGAAGAAGGAATAGTACAGAAGGAGGGCAGCACCACCTCCAGGGACATATGAAAGGTGGAGACCACATTGGGCAGAAAAGCTGGATCCGGTTTAAAAATTATTTTGTCTTCTATGATCCGAGCATAGGGCTCTCTGACAGATAAGGCTGCTAATTCCCCTATCCTATGTGCGATGTTACCGCAACCAACAAGGCCGTCTTCTGAGCCAGCACCTTGAGAGGAACATCAGATAAGGGCTCAAAGGGATCTATAGGAGAACAACTGAAAAGTCCCAAGATGGAGACCGTATAGGTAGGGATAACCGCAGCCTCTTGACTGACTTTAGGAATCTAATGATCCCCGAATGATCCGCTACTTTCTGGCCAAACAAAGCCCCTAGGGCTGACACATGAACTTTAAGCGTAGCCACTTTCAACCCCTTCTCCATATCTCTCTGCAGAAAGTCCAAAATATCCTCTAGTTTGGGTTTTCCCAGGTTTAAAAGAGGCAAGATTAATCAAGGAAAGAAATTTTTTCCAAATCCTGCCGTAAATTTTAGATCTAACATCTTTAATGCTGGCATGCAAGGTGGAGATGATGGCATCAGACAACCCCTTAGCTTTTAAGGTCAACCTCTCAAAAGCCAAGCCATCAAATGGAGATTGAGCACCTCCGGATGACAAACTGGCCCCTGTAAGAGCAAATTTGGAAGCTCTGGAAGGACCCAGGGATCCCCCAGCGACATGGCTCTCAGACAGGAGAACCAAGCCCTCCGAGGCCAGAAGGGAGCCACCAGGACAATTTTTGCTTTCTCCTCTTTATCTTCTTGATGACCCTGGGAACCAGCGCCAGCGGGGGGAAAGCATACGCTAGGTCCCAATCCCATCTTTGAGATAAAGCGTCCACCGCTAGAGGTCTGTCTGCTGGAGATAGGGAGTAGAATCTGTTGACCTGTCTGTTTACCCCCGTGGCGAAAAGATCTATTTGAGGCATGCCCAACTTCTGGATTTAACTGCCATTCTCCTTGACGAATCCAGTTTTCTGCTGAGATAGTATGCTCTCAGGTTCAGGTCCCCTCCTAAGTGAACCGCTGATATTGAGCTTAGTTGAGACTCTGACAGAGAGAGAAACTGAAAAGACAATTACATTAGACTTGCACATCTAGTAGTTCCTTGTCTGTTGATCAGGGACACCGTAGTGGTATTATCGGACAATATTTTTACATCTTTCCCCCTGATAGAAGGGGCTAAGGAATGAAGGGCCTTAAAAACGGTAAGAGTTTCTTTGTAATTGGAGGATCTAGCCTGAAACCCTGGTTTCCAGGACCCTTGGCAGTTTACATTCCCTAGGTGCGCCCCCCAACCATAGGGGCTAGCATCTGTGGTTATAACCGCCGAACACCGAGGGTTCCAATCAAGACCTCTGGATACATTTACCTCCTGTAACCCCCAATCTAAGGAATTTTTGAACCTCAGAATCTAATAAGATTCCCAGAAAAAACCTTCTGCCTTGAAGGAAGGGGAGAATATTTTTCCCAGTTAATTACCCAACCCAGTTTCCCCACAATTCTTTGTGTATGAACTAGGAAATTCTGTACCTTTTTCTTAAACTCTGCCACCAGCAGGAAGTCGTCCAAGTACGGGGTGAAGATGCCATCCCCTTCTCTGATGTAAGCCGCCATTTCGGCTATGGTCTTTGTGAAGACTCTTGGAGCGACAGCAATCCCTAATAGCAATGGCACAGAATTGTAGGTGCAACAGAAAAGTACTTTTGAAAGTTTCCATGGATGGGCACATGGATATAGGCGTCCCTTAAATCTAGCGACGCCATATAACAGCCTTTTGTCAATAGATTTATCGTTGACTTTAGGGTTTCCATCTTGAACCGATGGTAGGTGAGAAACTGGTTCGGAGGTTTCAGGTTTATGATTACTGAAAGTTCCATTTGGCTTTTTTTACAAGGAAAAGAGTAGAATAGAAAACCCTGATCTATTTCCTCTGTTGGAGCTGGAACCAGAACCCCTTTTTCCATCAGGAATAATACTTCCAGCTCCAGAGAAGACAGACCTGAGGGACCTGAAAAGTATCTTGTGACTATGTAACGGGTAGGTGGCAGCTTGATGAACTTGAGACGGAGACCACCCTTTATGGTCTCTAGGACCCACATGCTTCTTGAGATGAACTGCCACTGTGCCAAGAAGTTTTTTTTTTTTTTTTCTTCCACCTACCCACATGACCCGTCACTGGGAGCTGGGCCGGTACTGCCTAGAGGACTGCGGAATAGAGAAACCTTTCTTTTCATCCCCTGCTTTCCCCAACAAAACAGTAAAGACCGAACCAAAAAGTAACTCGCCCACATGGGATGGAGCACAATCTATTCTTGGAGCTAAGGTCCCCTGACCAGTTCTTACCCACAGAGCACGCCTAGCCGAGTTGTCAAGGCCGCAGCCCCAGCTTACAGTCTCAGGGCATCTGCAAGAAAGCGGCCGCCTGCAAGAAAAGCAGCTGATCCTCAGGCACCTTTCTGGATGTCTGTTGAGAGCTGATCTATCCACAACATAATGGATCCTGCCACTGAAGTACCCGCTATGCTTGGCTTAAGAGCTGCCCCAGCGGTCTCCCAAGCTCTCTTAAGGAACCTCTTCCGCCTTCTTATCCATGGGCTCTTAAGAGTCCCCAAGTCTTCAAAGGGTAAAGAACCCTTTCTAGAAATCTTGGCAATAGCCACATGCATAGGTGACAATCCCAGGACCTAGACTCAGTGTCAAAGGGGTATTTTCTTTTAATGGCCCTAGGAATAAATTATTTCTTATCCGGGTTTTCCCATTCTCTTTTAATAAGCTGGGACACAGTCCGGTGAATAGGGAAACTTTCCTTTTCTTTAATTCAAGTCCTGGACAGACCTTTGTTCCCTAGTCTCCTCCAGACCCATAGCTGATCTTACTGCTCTGACAAGTTGATCCATATCTTCACACTGAGACAACGGTCTGCCTGATAAAACATCCTCAGATCCTTCAGACTCCCCTCCTGCCTTAACATAAGAGAAAATAGCTGAAGCACTATCATATATATATATATATATATATATATATATATACTGAGGGAAAGGTTGAACAAGGCGCATAAGTCCGAATGAGCCACGATTAAACCCTCTTCCTCAACATCAGATAGAAATGGAACAGAGGGAGCAACTGCCGGCTGAGGTGCAGGTGGTGTAGGGGCTGGCAGAAAACCTCTTTAGGGAGGCTTCCATTTGGTTTTTCACCATGTCCTGCATCTGTAACAGTAGAGAAGGAGTCTCTTGCGCAATAACCTTATCAGTGCAGCTGACACAATTAGGTTTACCATAGTCAGCAGCAAGACTGACTTTGCACATGGCACATTTCTTACTCCTAGGCTTCTTAGACTTCCTAGAAGCCTCATCCAAAAACACATACACTCAGCACCTTGCCACACGGTACCATAAATGGGACCTTGGTAGAAGATTCTGAGTGAGCCCTCTTGGAGCCTGCGTCCTCGCTGGAAGCACTCATCTTCTTGGGCAAACCACCCCCTCCTGGAAGCTGAACTATAACAGAGGGCTGTTCAGTTCACACATAGGAGGCAGGACTGCAGCCAAAGGAATTCTTTTCAAATTTGCCGCTCTAAGACTGGGAGAGCCGGTGTCGGACCTCATCACTGAGCGCCGGCATCCTCCCTCCTCCTCCCAGCCATCACCATGTGATTCTAGCCCCGCCTCCAAGATGGCCGCAGCCACCGGAGCCCTCTGCGCAACCACGCTGGAGCTCCGGACCCCCTCCTTCATTCCACCAACAGACAACAGAGCCCTTTCCTTGATGCGGTGAGTTACTCAACTGCCGCGGCCTCCAGGAACCGCGGCGGTGGCGAGGAGAGGCTGGAGGGAGCGGGAGGCGGGTGGCAATTACCTGCTGCTGGGGGTGAAAGAACTGGCTCCACACCGGGAGTCATACGGGGGACCCAGCTACCCAGAACCACCGGGATTTCTTGCTTCCAGGTCCCCCAGCCACATACTTCAAACACAGCCCACCAGGCTATGGAAACACTCCAGGCTTCCTAGGGACAGGAAACCACTGATGCATGAGATGGAGGTACTTCCTTTTGTACTCTAGGTTTCCTGTCCCTGGGGGAGGAGTCCATCTCTCTCTGGTGGTGCTGATCGTGACATGGGGGAAAAATGAACCAGGCATGGATCCCACTGGACCTGTGCCTCCCTTGTGCAGAATAGACATTTATAACTGCCTCCCCCTCAACCATCTATTCTTGTATTCCGGGGCACTTCTTTATTGAATCCTCATTTTTTTTAACTTTTCCATGATCTTGCGGTGCAACCCAAAGTTGAATGAACCTCTCCTCTGTCTGGGTGATGGGGCCGAAATAACTGAGAGTGGCCTTCTCCAGTGGTGGTTGATATGACGCATGATTCCTTGCTGTGGGACCTCTCTCCTCTGTCTGGGTGCTGGGCCAAAATAACTGAAAGTGGCCTTCTCCGGTGGTGGGTGATATGACGCCTTATTCCTTGCTGTGGGACCTCTCTCCTCTGTCTGGGTGCTGGGCTGAAATAACTGAAAGTGGCCTTCTGCGGTGGTGGTTGATATGACGCATGATTACTTGCTGTGGGACCTCTCTCCTCTGTCTGGGTGCTGGGCCGAAATAACTTAGAGTGGCCTTCTCCGGTGGTGGTTGATATGACGCATGATTCCTTGCTGTGGGACCTCTCTCCAATTGATAGTGGTTAAATTATTATTATTTTTTTTTTATTTTAATTCATTTCCCTATCCACATTTGTTTGCAGGGGATTTACCTACATTTTGCTGCCTTTGGCAGCCCTCTAGCCCGTTCCTGGACTATTTTACAGCCTTTTTAGTGCCTAAAAGTTCGGGTCCCCATTGACTTCAATGGGGTTCGGGATAAAGTTCGGGTCGAGTTCGAATCCCGAACCCGAACATTCCAGGTGTTCGCTCATCTCTAGTTCTAACATCTGCAAACTAAAAATCCAATATCATTCCCTCTTCTTGAGTAAAGCTGTTCTATCAACCCCATGTCTGAATACCAGTATATGTTCTAGAATTCAAAATCACAAATCCTTTTCAGTGTGTTTTGCCACCGTGAAATGTTTGGATACAGGTAAGTCCAGCTTTTGCTTCCTGATGGTGTATCTATGTGGATTTAAATGGGTTTTTACAGCCCAAATTGTCTCACCAACATATAGTAACTGGCAGTGACAGGAAAGTAAATGCGCCACATATGTGGAATCACATGTGAGAAAATGATGGATCCGTATTATTTTACCCCTTTTAACATCAAAGAACAATCAACACAGTTATAGCATGGGTAGCATCCTTTTCGGGAACAGCCAAAATATGTACTGCAATTTCTTTTGGATGTGCCTGCATCTGATTTTACTAATCTATTCTTCAGATTTCGATTGCTCAGATAAGAACAGAGAGGAGGATTCTTAAACTCCTCTATGTTCTCAAAGTTGCTCTTTAGTATCCGCCAATGTTTCCGCAGAATAGATGCAATCTGTGAACTTTCCGTACCATAATCAGACACAAATGGAATTCTAGAGAGTAACTTCCCTTTTTTACAAGGACCTAATAGGGACTTATCCTGTACAATTCGTGGATGGGTCGTGGATGATGACTCTTATACCTAAGAAGAGCATTCTTATCAGTAGGTTTCACATATATATCCGTGATTAGAGAGTTGTCTCGGACCATAACTTCTGCATCTAGAAACGGAATCTTCTCTTGTGAATAAACCAGGGTATATTTCACACTAGGCTCAACACAATTCAAATACGAGTGGAATGCCATGAGGTCCTCCGTGGCACCCACCCACACCAAAAAAATCATCAATATAACGCCATCACCCCAGCACATGGCTAAAGTGGTGGGTCACATAGGTTTCCTCTAAATTTGCCATATATATATTAGCGTTGGTGGGCACCACACTTTGATGGCTACAACCGTGTCCCCAATAGAATTCTCTATGTTATCTATTGTTTTGGATCTAAGAGCGTTCATGTGATTAAAACAATCGGCGCAGCTACATCACACTATCACACTTAAATATGTAATCATGTTTTCTAATGGAAGCTGCTATATGTAGTACGCACTTTTGCACATGTGAGTGAGGCTCCAGTGAGTGAGCTGAAACGTTGCCGGCTGATGGGTTAATAAACCATCCACATTTTTTCACATACTATTGTAGTGCTGCCTTTATTCTACTATACCTAACTGGTCTTTTTGGAGGAATTGCACCCAAGTTATTTACAAGTGTGCTGCTCTTTGCTTTCAACTGATTATATATATATATATATATATATATATATATATATATATACATACATATATCTTATCTCTTATACAAATAAAAATGAGTTTCTGTCTGACTGTCTGTCTATTCTTTATTCGCGACCAAATGACTGGACCTATCCACCAAATTTGGCACACAGGTTCATCAGGTGTCTGGGAATGTTTTAAAAGGGGTCTCGGCTCTCTATGACATACCGTTCCGGAGATATTCGCAAAAAAATGACCTGCATTAGCCAATAGAAGCCTTCAAATCTTTCACTCATATCCAAATTGCCATACACACGGTCACATGTCCCTTATCAGCCAATAGAGGCTCTCAGGCCCTTAGTCTCCACATGCACACAGTTTTACTCTAGGTTTCCATAACAACCAAGCCTTTTTTCTTCACTGCTGTAGGTCAGCTTTAGACTAGGGCTACACGTCGACAATAAGTCACACGACACATAGGGCACAACTACACTACTACATGCATCCATCTTGGATGGATTTTTTGCAACTGTCATGTCGCAGTCAAAGCATGTCACAAGTCACAGTGCGACACCATAGCCTATCATCATAAAAATTGTTGCGTGACATTGGTACGACAAAATGTCATGCGACACATGTCGTCATGTAGCCCTATCCTTAAATGGGCAGGACGATTTGGAGGTCACTGTTAAGGGGGCAAAGGCCACTATTAAAGGGGCAGCTGCTGTGGAGGTCACTGTTAAAGGGGCGGGCACTGTGCAGGTCACTGTTAAAAAGGGGCGTTAACTGTGGATGTTACTGTTAAGGGAACAGGCCGCTGTGGAGGTCAGTGTTAAAGGGGAGGGCACTGTCGAGGTCACTGTTAAGGGGGCAGGGGGCACTATTAAAGGGGCAGCTGTTGTGGAGGTCACTGTTAAGTCAGCAGGGTACTGTGAGGTCACTGTTAAGGGATTGGGGTACTGTGGCAGTCACAAATAAGGGAACAGTTCCCTATGAAGGTCAGAGTTAAGGGGAGGGGTTCTGTATAGGTCACTGTAAAGGGGGCGGGCCCCTGAGGAGGTCAATGTCAAGTGAGTGATGTGCTGTGAAACTCACTGTTAACAGGACGGGCTGCTGTGAAGGTCAAATTTAAGGGGATGGTCTGTTGTGGAGGTCCCATTTTAAGGAGGTGGGGCACTGTGGGGGGGTCAGTATTAAGGGGTGAGAGGCTATGGAGTTTACTGTTAAGGGGCCGGGGTACTGTAGAGGTCACTGTCATGGGGGATACTGTTGATATCTTTCAAAGACACACAGAAACATTAAATGAAATAAATGAAATATACCCGTGCAAAGCTGAATCCTTCTCCTAATATATATACACTAGCTGAAGCACCCGGCTTTGCCAGGTTATATTTAATCTATTTCATTTAATGTCTGTGTGCGTCGTTAAAATATATCGACAGTATCCACTATAACAGTGACATCTACAGCAGCCCGCCCCTTAAGAGTGACCTCCACAGCCCCCCACCCCTTAACACTGACCCCCCACAGTGCCCCGTCCCTTACAATGGGACATTCACAGCAGCCTACCCCCTTAACTTTGACCTTTACAGCCGCCTTTCCCTTAACACTGACCTCCATAGCGGATCATTCCCTTAACTGTGACCTCCACAGCAGCCTGCCCCCAGGGTGGCCAGTGGTCCAGTTTTAGGCCGGACAGTCCGGCTTTCAGACTCCACAGGGATGTCCTTTTGAACAGCTTACTCTCAGACAGCAGCACTGTGCTGTCTGAGCGTGAGCTGCAAGGAGAAAGTCACCCTCACTCCTTCCCCTGCAGGCGACAGAAGTTTATTTTTAACTTCCATCAGCTGCATAGGGGGAGGGGGCCTGGCCTAACCAGGTCAGGCTTGTGGCTTAGCGGGACCTAGAAGTTGGTTTTTAACGTAATTTTTTCAATCCTTGTCGGCTGAAGAGTGGGAGTGGCCTAACTGGATAGTGAGCGTTGCCTTATTAACAGCTCACCTTAAGACAGCACAACTGTCCATTCTGAGTGTGAGCTGCAGGGAGAAAGTCACTGTCCTCTCCACCCCTGCAGGTGATAGAAGTTGATTTTTAACTTAATTTTTTTAATCCCTGTTGGCTGAGGAGTGGGAGGGGGCATGGTCTAACCAAATCGGGGTCTGGATTAGCGCGACCTAGAAGTTGATTTTTAACTTAAATTTTTCAATCCCTGTTGGCTGACTGGGAGTGGGTGTGGCCTAACCAGATCGGGGGGGGGGGGCTGTCCTTTTGAACAGGCAGAAAGTCACCATCCCTCTGTAGCTGGCCATCTAAGATCTGTCCTAGGTTGATAATATGACTTATATGTATATACAGCTAGACCTGCTAATACATTTAATACAGTTCATATGTTTACATGTTAAAGACACATTAGATTTATTTACTGTGACTTCATTTTTTTGGATGTCATGTAGCAGTTATACTGTATATTGTGTTCACAGAAGCAGAAAATATAATATGCCTTTAAGTTCCATTATATGACTGTAAGGTAAGGAATCACAGAGTAATAGACAGTCTGGTTAGACTAGAAAAGTCAGAGATATCAAAATTCTTCTAATGCCACAGCGCAAAAGGCACTTTATAGTGCTGCGCCTGTCACAGTGGAACTATTACCCTCAGAGGGCGAAGTGATAGCGCTCCTCAACCTGCACAGTAAAGGGCGAATTAGAGCAGCAGAGTGCCAGCATATACTGCAGCTATTCCCTGAGTGAGCAAGCAAAGACACCTCAGGAGAGCTACCATAGAGGCCATAGAACGTGTGTGTTAATCAAACTGCAGCCGACCGTTAAAGTGGTAGAACAGCAAAAGCAAGATAGTCAGAGAAAGAATGCCAACCCTCCTGCGACAGAGAGAGAAAGAGATGCATGGTGAGAGGCCAAAGTCCAGAGCTAGAGTGCCCGCACCACTACCCAAGAAGAGGCCACGTACTGCAGCCAGCTAGTTTCCTTCCACTAGGCCCAAAGCCTGAAGCAGCATATCCAAGCCAGCGCATCGCAATCATCGCAGACATCACATCACATCAATAAAGGGCAAGTCTGATTTAACACTGACATTTGTTCCAGCAACCTACATATCACAGTATCCTGTTCTTCAGAATAAGGTCAGAGCTTTCCTTTTTATTACTTATCATTGCACATAGGTTTTGACATAAAGAGACATTTTTGTGTTCAGGAATAAAAGACTTTAAAGTAAAACAATGGACCGTTTGTAGTACTCTAAAGTATTTAAAGTGAAAGTAATTTATTTCTGCATTTTGTCAGTATTGCATTTCAAGTGAAAGGCATCTTGTTATTTGTATTGATTTTTCATTTAAAGTATGTATGTATGTCTGAGCCTAGTATTACCATGCCACTCTTAGATCATAGGTTAAAAGAAGAATCTGAACCTTTTTCCAACGACACTGCCAAGGATCACAACAAGATGGTCGGCTGTCTGCTTTAACAGAGTTTATTTGTCTACCCGTTTCAGGGGTGGATGACCCCCTTCTTCAGGACAGTCCTGAAGAAGGGGGTCATCCACCCCTGAAACGTGTAGACAAATAAACTCTGTTAAAGCAGACAGCCGACCATCTTGTGATCCTTGGCAGCGCCGTTGGAAAAAGGTTCAGATTCTTCTTTTAACCTATGATCGACGACTACTCCAGCGCTCACATTTTTCGAGCAAAGGAAGGAATCTAGGCTGCAGCCAAGCACCCGTATACTGGTCGGGTTAGAAAACCAGCAGGAGCCCATATAGTTGTTGTGACTCTCTCACAACATGATCTGGTAAGCGTACTACATTACATATATAGACGCGTCCATTGCAAGCAACACCACATATGAGGCGCTGTCCTCTTTCTCTGTCTGTTTTATCTTGCATACATGCCACTCTTAGAGGATACAAAGATAGATAGGATAGAAGGTGAAGAGCAAAGGAGCCTGTCTGAGGTAGAAAAGTCTGATGCAACGTTAGTCTTGTCTCAAACAAACATATCCCAAACAAATGAACTAAGACATTCATCACGTGCCAGAAAACTGACCCCAAAGATGCTGGAAAATTTGGAGCAAGAAGCAGGATTAAAAAAGAAAAGGTTTGCCCAAATGTATGATAAATGGAGATTATACATTAAAGACATACGTAGAATGCTAAAACAAGAAAGTATGAAAGGGGACTTGAGTGATATGGTAGAAGAATCTGAATCAGAGCTTATGGCAGCATATGTCAACCTGTGGTCATCTACTACACCTTCCCAGGATATTGTAAGGAACATGGACACATGTACTGCAGTCACAAAAGATTTAGTAAAGCTCATGAGAGAACTATCATCTGCTGCTAACTATGATGAAGTTAAGGCAAGAGAGAGAATAAACGAGCTTTTTATGAGACTATGCTAAATCCTTAGGTGGAACCATAGTCTCAAGTGGGACTTCCTTCGCAACCAAAAGTGCCAGCAACATATGAGAGTCCTCAAGTACTTCAGCCAAAAGAATGGAATTAGCTGAACAACTTCCTGTCAAGAGAGCAGAAATTGAGATTGAATCTGCCATCGAGGCACAGCGTCTACGGATAGCCGAAATAGAAGCTGAAAAGGATGCACAACACCATCAAATGGAAGATGAAATAGAGGCACAGCGCCAACAGATGAAAAATCTGGAAAGGCAGAAAGAAGTTAAGATTATAGAAGCCAGACTCAGAATACACGAAGAGGATATGAATCAGAGTAATCATATGTCCAAATCTGTACTAAGTGAAGAAGCATAATCCTACTTTCCTCCATACAGCTAGGAGAATGGAAGGAAATCTACAGCATGTAGTAAAGAAAAAAGTCATTGTCCTTCCATCCCTGCTCGGAAAGATGAAGAAAGAACTCACCTAATTCAGAACTTAGTGAGAAAATAGAACTGGATGATTAAATCCCTAGATTTCACTGCAACGGTCAAGAAAATGTTACAACTATTGTCCCATCAAGACAACAGAGAACAGTCCTTGTGAGACGTCCTGTTCCGGAATCCACTGTATTTTCAGGAGATGTACTGAAGTTCATAGAGTGGAAGGCAAGTTTTGAAATGATCATTGGGCATCATTGCTTCAGTCCAGTCAACAAGTTATTCTGCCTTTAGAGATATGTTGGTGGAGAAGCAAAGAAACTTCTTGAAGGTAATGTCATGGGCAGGTGGGAATGTGAGGAACACCAAATAAACAAACGGCAAGCAGCATTTGCATAGGACGCCATCCTACACCACTACATAAAGAACATCCAAAAAAAGATAAATCCTTAATACTTAAAGATGCTGATGAAGAAAAGAAAGTATCGGTATTCTCTTGCAGAGTGAGGGAAGGAGAAATCAATGGCACATCAATGGTTTGTACCAGTGTATATTTGAAATTCTAAAAGGAGGAACAAGAAGGTATACGCTTATGTGCTACTGGATACCCAGACTGATGTCAGCTTCATTGATCAAGAAATCTGCAAGAAATTACAAGTGCCTACAGAACCAGTGAAGCTCAAACTCACCACAATGATGGGGAGAGACACATCAGTGAACAGTCAAAGGGTCAAAGGACTGAGAGTTAGAGAACCTCATTCAAACTGCACATTAGATCTACCTCCAGCTTATACAAAAGACGACATACCTCTAGACCGTGATCGCATACCTATCTGTGAAACAGCCAATGAATGGGAGCACCAATCTGTCATATCTCATGAAATGTCCACGCTGAAGGAGTTAGGTGTTGGACTGTTGATAGGTTACGATTGTCCCGAAGCTTTGGCACCACAAAAGGTAATCACAGGAGGAAAGGGTGAACTCTACGCTGTTCAAGCTGATCTAGAATGGGGTGTTGTTGGAGAAAAACAGCAGATCGCAAAACTCAAGACAGGTGACAGGATTGTGTAATCGAATATCTGTCCAAGAGTAGAGATGAGCGAACACCTGGAAGTTCGGTAAGTTCGGGTTCGGGATCCGAACTCGACCCGAACTTTATCCCGAACCCGAACCCCATTAAAGTCAATGGGGACCCGAACTTTTAGGCACTAAATAGGCAGTAAAATAGTCCAGGAAAGGGCTAGAGGGCTGCAAAAGGCAGCAAAGTGTGGGTAAATGCCCTGCAAACAAATTTGGATAGGGAAATGAATTAAAATAAAATAAATAAAAATGAACCAATATCAATTGGAGAGAGGTCCCATAGCAGAGAATCATGCGTCATATCACCCACCACTGGAGAAGGCCACTTTCAGTTATTTCGGCCCCAGCACCCAGACTGAGGAGAGAGGTCCCACAGCAAGGAATCATGCGTCATATCACCCACCACTGGAGAAGGCCACTTTCAGTTTTTTCGGCCCCAGCACCCAGACAAAGGAGAGAGGTCCCACAGCAAGGAATAAGGCGTTATATCACCCACCACTGGAGAAGGCCACTTTCAGTTATTTAGGCCCCAGTACCCAGACAGAGGAGAGAGGTCTCACAGCAAGGAATAAGGCGTCATATGACCCACCACTGGAGAAGGCCACTTTCAGTTATTTAGGCCCAGCACCCAGAGAGAGGAGAGATGTCCCACAGCAAAGAATCATGCGTCATATCACCCACCACTGGAGAAGGCCACTTTCAGTTATTTCAGCCGCAGCACCCAGACAGAGGAGAGAGGTCCCACAGCAAAGAATCATGCGTCATATCACACACCACTGGAGAAGGCCACTTTCAGTTATTTCAGCCCCAGCACCCAGACAGAGGAGAGAGGTCCCACAGCAAGGAATAAGGCGTCATATCACCCACCACTGGAGAAGGCCACTTTCAGTTATTTCGGCCCCAGCACCCAGACAGAGGAGAGAGGTACCACAGCAAGAAATCATGCGTCATATCACCCACCACTGGAGAAGGCCACTTTCAGTTATTTCGGCCCCAGCACCCAGACAGAGGAGAGAGGTCCCACAGCAATGAATCATGCGTCATATCACCCACCACTGGAGAAGGCCACTTTCAGTTATTTTGGCACCAGCACCCAGACAGAGGAGAGAGGTCCCACAGCAAGGAATAAGGCGTTATATCACCCGCCACTGGAGAAGGCCACTTTCAGTTATTTTGGCCCCAGCAATCAGACAGAGGAGAGAGGTTCCACAGCAAGGAATAATGCGTCATATCACCCACCACTGCAAAAAGGCCACTTTCAGTTATTTAGGACCTGGCGCCCAGATTGAGGAGAGGTTCATTCAACTTTGGGTTGCACTGCAAGATCATGGTAAAGTTAAAAAAACTGAGGATTCAATAAAGAAGTGCCCCAGAGTACAAGAATACATGGTTGAGGGGGAGGCAGTTTTAAATGTCTATTCTGCACAAGGGAGGGACAGGTCCTGTGGGATCTATGCGTGGTTAAATTTTATGAACGTCAGCTTGTCGACGTTGGCTGTGGACAGGCAGCTGTGTTTGTCAGTAATGACGCCCCCTGCCGTGCTGAATACACGTTCAGACAAAACGCTGGCCGCCGGGCAGGCCAGCACCTCCAAGGCATAAAATGCTAACTCTGGCCACGTGGACAATTTGGACACACAGAAGTTGAATGGGGCTGAACCATCAGTCAGTAGGTGGAGCAGTGTGCAGACGTACTGTTCAACCACGTTAATAAAATGCTGCCTCCTGCTAACACGTTCCGTATCAGGTGGTGGTGCAGTTAGCTGTGGCGTGGAGACAAAACTTTTCCACATTTCTGCCATGCTAACCCTGCCCTCAGAGGTGCTGGCTGTGACACTGTTGCGTTGGCGACCTCTTGCTCCTCCTCTGCCTTCGCCTTGGGCTTCCACCTGTTCCCCTGTGACATTTGGGAATGCTCTCAGGAGCGCGTCTACCAGCGTGCGCTTGTACTCGCGCATCTTCCTATCACGCTCCAGTGCAGGAAGTAAGGTGGGCAAATTATCTTTGTACCGGGGATCCAGCAGGGTGGTAACCCAGTAGTCCGCACACGTTAAGATGTGGGCAACTCTGCAGTCATTGCGCAGGCACTGCAGCATGTAGTCGCTCATGTGTGCCAGGCTCCCGAGAGGTAAGGACAAGCTGTCCTCTGTGGGAGGCGTATCGTCATCGTCCTCCGTATACCCCCAGCCACGCACCAGTGATGGGCCTGAGCTGTGTCGGGTGCCACCCCGCTGTGAACCTGCTTCATCCTCATCCTCCTCCACCTCCTCCTCATCCTCCTCGTCCTCCAGTAGTGGGCCCTGGCTGGCCACATTTGTACCTGGCCTCTGCTGTTGCAAAAAACCTCCCTCTGAGCCACTTCTAACAGACTGGCCTGAAAGTGCTAAAAATGACCCCTCATCCTCCTTCTCCTCCTCCTCCTGGGCCACCTCCTCTTCCATCATCGCCACTAAGCATTTTCTCAAGGAGACATAGAAGTGGTATTGCTGTTCCGCAGTGCGACTGACGCGTGAGTGCTTCAGCTGAAACTCCACTATGGCCTGCTGCTGCTCGCACAGTCTCTCCAGCATGTGCAAGGTGGAGTTCCACCTGGTGGGAACGTCGCATATGAGGCGGTGAGCGGGAAGGCCGATGTTACGCTGTAGAACAGACAGGCAAGCAGCTGAAGGATGTGAACGCCGGAAGCGCGCACAGTCGGCCCGCACTTTATGCAGCAGCTCTGACATGTCGGGGTAGTTGTGAATGAACTTCTGCACCACCAAATTCAGCACATGCGCCAGGCAAGGGATGTGCGTCAAACCAGCTAGTCCCAGAGCTGCGACGAGATTTCGCCCATTATCGCACAACACCAGGCCGGGCTTGAGGCCCACCGGCAGAAACCACTCGTCGGTCTGTTGTTCAATACCCCGCCACAACTCCTGCGCGGTGTGGGGCCTGTCCCCCAAACATATGAGTTTCAGAATTGCCTGCTGACGTTTACCCCGGGCTGTGCTGAAGTTGGTGGTGAAGGTGTGTGGCTTACTGGATGAGCTGGTGGAAGCAGAGGAGGAGGAAGCCGAGTAGGAGGCTACAGGAGGCAAAGAATTATGCCCTGTGATCCTTGGCGGCGGAAGGACGTGCGCCACTCTCCGTAAGGGGCCCAGCCGCCACTACATTTACCCGGTGTGCAGTTTGGGAGATATAGCGTCCCTGGCAGTGCTTACTGGTCCACGTATCTGTGGTTAGGTGGACCTTGCCACAGATGGCGTTGCGCAGTGCACACTTGATTTTATCGGATACTTGATTGTGCAGGGAAGGCAAGGCTGTCTTGGAGAAGTAGTGGCGGCTGGGAACAACATACTGTGGGACAGCCATGGACATCAGCTGTTTGAAGCTGTCTGTGTCCACCAGCCTGAATGACAGCATTTCAAAGGCCAGTAGTTCGAGGGTGGCTAAGTGGGAATTTACGATTTTTTCTCCAAGGTTTGTGAGATGGAGAGCTGAACGCTGCCATGTGACATAGTAGAGATGCTTGGTGACGCAGGTAATGGTGTCGGTGGCACATCCTCTGTTTGGTGGGGGGCAGGTGCCAACGTTCCTCCCGAGGCGGAGGAAGAGGCCGAGGCAGCAGCAGAAGAGGGAGCAGGGGGAGCCAGAGTAATTTACTTGCTTTTAAGGTGTTTACTCCTCTGCAATTCATGCTTTGCATGTAGATGCCTGGTCATGCAGGTTGTGCTAAGGTTCAGAACGCTAATGCCTCGCTTCAGGCTCTGATGGCACAGCGTGCAAACCACTCGGGTCTTGTCGTCAGCACATTGTTTAAAGAAGTGCCATGCCAGGGAACTCCATGAAGCTGCCTTTGGGGTGCTCGGTCCCTAGTGGCGGTGGCCAGTAGCAGGCGAACTCTCTTGAAGGCGGCTGTTCTGCTTTTGCCCCCTGCTCCCTCTTTTGCTATGCTATTGGCTCGTCTCACCACTGCCTCTTCCTCTGAACTATGAAAGTCAGTGGCACCACCTTCATTCCATGTAGGGTCTAGGAACTCATCGTCCCCTGCATGGTCTTCCACACAGTCTTCCTCCCTGACCTCCTGTTCGGTCTGCACACTGCAAAAAGACACAGCAGTTGGCACCTGTGTTTCGTCATCATCAGAGATGTGCGGACTCCGATGAGGTGGTATTCCCATGTCCTCATCATCAGGAAACATCAGTGGTTGTGCATCAGTGCATTCTATGTCTTCCACCACTGGGGAAGGGCTAGGAGGATTCCCTTGGGAAACCCTGCCAGCAGAGTCTTCAAACAGCATAAGAGACTGCTGCATAACTTGAGGCTCAGACAGTTTCCCTGATATGCATGGGGGTGATGTGACAGACTGATGGGCTTGGTTTTCAGGCGCCACCTGTGCGCTTTCTGCAGAAGACTGGGTGGGAGATAATGTTGTGAACGTGCTGGATCCACTGTCAGCCACCCAATTGACTAGCGCCTGTACCTGCTCAGGCCTTACCATTCTTAGAACGGCATTGGGCCCCACCAAATATCGCTGTAAATTCTGGCGGGTACTGGAATCTGAGGTAGTTGGTTCACTAGGACGTGTGGCTGTGGCAGAATGGCCACTTCCTCTTCCAGTACCAGAGGGTACACTAACACCACCACGACCGCGTCCGCGTCCCTTACTAGATGTTTTCCTCATTGTTACCGTTCACCAAGCACCACAATAAGAAAAAAAATATTTGGCCCAATGTATTGATTTCAAATTCAGGCCTTTTTTTACAGGCACCTAACACTATCTGCCTATTTATTTATGTAGCGTATTACACTAATCCAGGCACAGCAGTAACCAATGATTTAGGGGAATATCTCTTTTAGGGCTAGTATTTAGGCACTGTATGAAAGGTATCTTTTTATGGACAGATTTACACTTGGAGATGCACAGTAGCATGTGAAAAATATGTAGGATTATGCCTTCAGCAATTGTATTTTAACACTTTGTGTAATATACCCTTTAACGGACAGAAATCCAATGGGAGATGCACGGTAGCATGTGAAGTTAATGAGGATGACCCTTTCAGCACTTGTATATACACCTTAAGTGTAATATACCCTTTTACGGACAGATTAACACTTGGCCTGCAACTGCTGGAGCACCAGATTCAGGGTATTGCAATTTTGGCACGTGAATTTCACCCCAGAACAAAATATACCCTTTTACGGACAGATTAACACTTGGCCTGCAACAGCTGGGACACCAGATTCTGGGTATTGCTATTTTGGCAAGTGAATTTCACCCCAGAACAAAATATACCCTTTTACGGACTGATTAACACTTGGCTTGCAACTGCTGGAACACCAGATTTATGGTATTGCTATTTTGGCAATTGAATTTCACCCGAGAACAAAATATATGTTTTGGCGGACACTATTATAGTTTGCCAGCCAGTGCTGGGACACCAGATTTAGGGGATTGCTATTTTGGCAAGTGATTTTCACCCCAGAACAAAAAATATGTTTTGGCGGACACTATTATAGTTTGCCAGCCAGTGCTGGGACACCAGATTTAGGGGATTGCTATTTTGGCAAGTGATTTTTACCCCAGAACAAAATATATGTTTTGGCGGACACTATTATAGTTTGCCAGCCAGTGCTGGGACACCAGATTTAGGAAATTTCTATTTTGGCAAGTGATTTTTACCCCAGAACAAAATATATGTTTTGGCAGACACTATTATAGTTTTCCAGCCACAGCTGTGACAACAGATTTATGGTATTGCTATTTTGGCAATTGAATTTCACCCCAGAACAAAATATATGTTTTGGCGGACACTATTATAGTTTGCCAGCCAGTGCTGGGACACCAGATTTAGGTGATTGCTATTTTGGCAATTGAATTTCACCCCAGATCAAAATATATGTTTTGGCGGACACTATTATAGTTTGCCAGCCAGTGCTGGGACACCAGATTTAGGGGATTGCTATTTTGGCAATTGAATTTCACCCCAGCACAACATATAAGTTTTGGCGGACACTATTATAGTTTGCCAGCCAGTGCTGGGACACCAGATTTAGGAAATTTCTATTTTGGCAAGTGATTTTCACCCCAGAACAAAATATATGTTTTGGCGGACACAATTATAGTTTGCCAGCCAATGCTGGGACACCAGATTTAGGGGATTGCTATTTTGGCAATTGAATTTCACCCCAGAACAAAATATATGTTTTGCAAGACACTATTATAGTTTGCCAGCCAGTGCTGGGACACCAGATTTAGGGGATTGCTTTTTTGGCAAGTGAATTTCACCGCAGCACAAAATATATGTTTTGGCGGACACTATTATAGTTTGCCAGCCAGTGCTGGGACACCAGATTTAGGAAATTTCTATTTTGGCAAGTGATTTTCACCCCAGAACAAAATATATGTTTTGGCGGACGCTATTATAGTTTTCCAGCCACAGCTTTGACACCAGATTTATAGTATAGCTATTTTGGCAATTAAATTTCACCCCAGAACAAAATATATGTTTTTGGTGGACACTATTATAGTTTGCCAGCCAGTGCTGGGACACCAGATTTAGGTGATTGCTATTTTGGCAATTGAATTTCACCCCAGATCAAAATATATGTTTTGGCGGACACTATTATAGTTTGCCAGCCAGTGCTGGGACACCAGATTTAGGGGATTGCTATTTTGGCAAGTGAATTTCTCCCCAGAACAAAAAATATGTTTTGGCGGACACTATTATAGTTTGCCAGCCACAGCTGTGACACCAGATTTATGGTATTGCTATTTTGGCAATTGAATTTCACCCCAGAACAAAATATATGTTTTGGCGGACACTATTATAGTTTGAAATTGTAGAAGGAATTGGAAAAAGGGGGTATTACAATTGTAATTGATCACTCGCTAGGGCATCTAATACTGAAAACAGTGATCTGGAAATGACTGGTTTAAAACCTAACTTTTACTTTGATTTGATAAAAAATTATACCACAGGTATTAACAAACACCACAAACGTCTATAAATCCCTAGTACCGGGAATTAGACAAAACAGTCACCAGCGCTCTCAGTCAATACCGAATGAAAGAGCACGTGACTGTACATATAAAACAAAACGTATGTCCTCCAGCCTCCTAATGGTGCAGGAGGGTGGGGGAAGACATAAAGAAAAAACTGCTATGCACACGATTTTGGTATACAGTGGGCATCGATTGAAAGAACCAAGTACTTAGAAACCACAGTGTAATATATGTGGTTCCACCAGCAAACAAATGACGGTATAGAAAGTGCACGGCGGCACCGTAACCGATTGTCCTACCGTACTGTTGACAGGAGAGTTTGGTGGTGTACCCGCTCGGATGTTCTTTGATATGCAGCAGCCCTGGGGGGTACCATAAAGGTGGAGATAGGGGGGGGGAGGGTATGGATGCTGGAAGGACCCTATTTGACCCTACAATCCACTAATTGCCCTAATGAGGCTAACCACGGAGTGTCCCACTAGTTGGGTCCCCGTCCGGAACCTGTCCCTGGGTCTGGCCCTAAAGACCTACCCACGGAGTGTCCCACTAGCTGGGCCCCCGTCCGGAACCTTACCCTAGGGCTAAGCGTTCCCTAAAAATACCCCAAGTCCCGACATGCACGTTTCTGAGGATATCTTCCTCTCTTCAGGGGAACCGCTATTGAGGGCAAAATAAAGTTCAAAAAAAGTAGAGGTTCGTTAAGATGAATACGGCAACTACTGAAAAAAGTGTGCTGCACTGATAGGTGCTGCACCAACAAACGACGCACAGATAAGTGCTAGGCTGTTTTTAAGAACGCTCAGGTATAGATGTTACCCTCTACTTTTTTTGAACTTTATTTTGCCCTCAATAGCGGTTCCCCTGAAGAGAGGAAGATATCCTCAGAAACGTGCATGTCGGGACTTGGGGTATTTTTAGGGAACGCTTAGCCCTAGGGTAAGATTCCGGACGGGGGCCCAGCTAGTGGGACACTCCGTGGGTAGGTCTTTAGGGCCAGACCCAGGGACAGGTTCCGGACGGGGACCCAACTAGTGGACACTCGTGGTTAGCCTCATTAGGGCAATTAGTGGATTGTAGGTCAAATAGGGTCCTTCCAGCATCCATACCCTCCCCCTATCTCCACCTTTATGGTACCCCCAGGGCTGCTGCATATCAAAGAACATCCGAGCGGGTACACCACCAAACTCTCCTGTCAACAGTACGGTAGGACAATCGGTTACGGTGCCGCCGTGCACTTTCTATACCGTCATTTGTTTGCTGGTGGAACCACATATATTACACTGTGGTTTCTAAGTACTTGGTTCTTTCAATCGATGCCCACTGTATACCAAAATCGTGTGCATAGCAGTTTTTTCTTTATGTCTTCCCCCACCCTCCTGCACCATTAGGAGGCTGGAGGACATACGTTTTGTTTTATATGTACAGTCACGTGCTCTTTCATTCGGTATTGACTGAGAGCGCTGGTGACTGTTTTGTCTAATTCCCGGTACTAGGGATTTATAGACGTTTGTGGTGTTTGTTAATACCTGTGGTATAATTTTTTATCAAATCAAAGTAAAAGTTAGGTTTTAAACCAGTCATTTCCAGATCACTGTTTTCAGTATTAGACTATTATAGTTTGCCAGCCAGTGCTGGGACACCAGATTTAGGGGATTGCTATTTTGGCAATTGAATTTCACCCCAGCACAAAATATAAGTTTTGGCGGACACTATTAGGCCTCTTGCACACGGGCGTCATGTTTGACGCCCGGATAAGAGGCGGGTGCGTTGCGGGAATATGTGCATTTTTCCCGTGCGGGTGCAAACGTTTGCAACACGTTTTGCACGCACGTGAGAAAAAACGCCATGTTTGGTACCCAACCCGAAGCCGGACTTCATCACTGAAGTCCGGTTTCGGGTCTACTGGAGAATTGATTATTTCCCCTTATAACATGGTTATAAGGAAATAATAGCATTCTTAATAAAGAATGCATTGTTAAATGAAGAGAGGAGGGTTAAAAATAATAAAAGTTAACTTACCTTAGCCACTTGATCGCGTAGTCGCGATCTGTCCTTTCTTTCCCTGCAGCATCTATGAGCTACAGGACCTGTGATGACGTCACATCACATGGTCCAATCACATGGTCCATCTTACCATGGTGATGGACCATGTGATTGGACCATGTAATGTGACGTCATCACAGGTCCTTAGATCATAGATGCTGCAGAAAGAGAGGACAGATCGCGACTACACGATCAAGTGGCTAAGGTAAGTTAACTTTATTATTTTTAACCCCTCCTCTTCATTTAACAATGCATTCTTTATTAGAATGTTATTATTTCCCTTATAACCATGTTATAAGGGGAAATAATAGAGATTGGGTCCCGTTGCTAAGCAACAATGCGGGAAAATCGCAACGCATCCGCACTTGCTTGCGGATGCTTGCCATTTTCCCTCAGCTCCATTCACTTCTATGGGGCCTGCGTTGCGTGAAAAACGCAGAATATAGAGCATGCTGCGATTTTCACGCAACGCAGAAGTGATGCATGAAAATCACCGCTCATGTGCACAGCCCCATAGAAATGAATGGGTCCGGATTCAGTGCGGGTGCAATGCGTCCTCCTCACGCATTGCACCCGAGCGGAAAACTCGCCCGTGTGAAAGGGGCCTTATAGTTTGCCAGCCAGTGCTGGGACACCAGATTTAGGAAATTGCTATTTTGGCAAGTGATTTTCACCCCAGAACAAAATATATGTTTTGGCGGACACTATTATAGTTTGCCAGCAACAGCTGTGACACCAGTTTTATGGTATTGCTATTTTGGCAATTGAATTTCACCCCAGAACAAAATATATGTTATGGCGGACACTATTATAGTTTGCCAGCCAGTGCTGGGACACCAGATTTAGGGGATTGCAATTTTAGCAATTTAATTTCACCTCAGAAAATTATCTATCCTTTGCCAGACAGCAGACAGTATTATACTTGGCTAGCCAAAGCTGGAAGACCACATTTAGGGGATTGGTATTTTGGCAATTGTATTTAACCCCTTAATAAAATATAGAAATTGCTATCCTGAGTTTCAAGGGGTGACAATAAGCACAGCCAAGCCCCTAATGTAGGATATAGCAAAACAAAAATAGTATTGATGGATTGATGGACTTGGTGGCAGCTTGATCTGGTGCACCACAAGTCACAAAATGGCGCCGATCACCACAGAAAAAAAGGGGCAGAAAAACGCTCTGTGCAGCCTAAAAACCAGTGAGCAAGTAACTAGCAGAAGATGAATCATTCACAGCTGTAGATCGATCACTTCATTAGGTGTTTTTGCTGACTTTTCCCTGCCCAATCTCGCCCTCACAGAAGCTGCGTCCTCTCCCTACACTAATCAGAGCAGTGTGACGTGTGGCGCTACGTGACTCCAGCTTAAATAGAGGCTGGGTCACATGCTGCACTTGGTCAATCACAGCCATGCCATTAGTAGGCATGGCTGTGATGGGCTCTTAGGGCAAGAAGTAAAACGCTAGCTGATTGGCTGCTGTGCAGCCCTTCAGAAAGCGGGAAGAAATCGCCGAACAACGAACCCGAACTTTTTTGAAAATGTTCGGTTTCGGGTTCGTGTCCCGAACACCCCAAAATTTGGTACGAACCCGAACTATTCTCGAACTGTTCGCTCAGCACTATCCAAGAATTATCAACTGTATGTCCAGCAAAAGTAATCAAGATCCTTGAATCCAACTTTTCAGACATATTTTCTAAAGAGTGTATCCCAAGAAGACATAAAGTTCATACACACTCTAGAAGAAAGTATTTAACAGAATCAATAAGGTCATTAGAGATGAGCGAATTTCTCAAAAGTTTGATTCGGCTGATTCGACAAATTTTCCAAAAAAATTAGATTTGATCCGAATTTATTCACGGCGAAATGCTTTAAAAACGGCTATTTCCGGGCTGCAGAGAGCCTTTGTAGGGGTGTAGAATTCTGTGCCTTGCAGTAACATGCATAGGAGTGTGCTTTGGTAGTGAAATAATACTGTGAGTCAGTATGACATGCAGATGACAGGCGTCGCTATTAGAATTACTGCTCACTTCACTTATTTGGGCAGTCATGGAGCCAAAACTGTCCAAATAATTAAAATATGAGCTCAGCATTACAGGTCGATGTTAGCGTCAAGAAGAAGCGCACTCCTCTTACACCGTCATCAGCTGATTCCACATACAGTTGTGTTCAAAATTATTCAACCCCCACTGAAATTGAGTGTTTTGGCCAGTTTGACATTGATTTTGATCATTTCAGTCATCTTGTTTACAATTAAATCAAAGAGGCACTTGTAAGTCAGACAAATATAACATAACATTTATAATAAAATAACCACAAATGTATTTTCTGTGCTCACATCATTATCAGTTTTATTCAACCCCCAAGTGACATTCAATCTTAATACTTAGTACAACATCCTTTTCCAGTTATAACAGCTTTTAAACGTGAAGCATAGCTTGACACAAGTGCCTTGCAGCGATATGCGAGTATCTTCGCCCATTCTTCGTGGGCAAAACTCTCCAGTTCAGTCACATTCTTAGGCTTGCGCGCTGCAACTGCTTTCTTTAAGTCCCACCAGAGGTTCTCAATCGGATTTAAGTCTGGTGACTGCGATGGCCACTTCAAAATGTTCCAGCCTTTAATCTGTAACCATGCTCTAGTGGACTTGGAGGTATGCTTGGGATCATTGTCCTGTTGAAAGGTCCAACGTCTCCCAAGCCTCAGGTTTGTGATGGACTGTATCACATTTTCATCCAATATCTCCTGGTACTGAAGAGAATTCATGGTACCTTGCACACGCTAAAGCTTCCCTGTACCTGTAGAAGCAAAACAGCCCCAAAGCATGATTGACCCCTCGCCATGCTTCACAGTAGGCAAGGTGTTCTTTTCTTCATAGGCCTTGTTCTTCCTCCTCCAAACATAGCGTTGATCCATGGGCCCAAACAGTTCTAATTTTGTTTCATCAGTCCACAGAACACTATCCCAAAACTTTTGTGGTTTGTCCACATGACTTTTGGCATACTGCAGTCGACTCTTCTTATTCTTTGGAGACAGCAAGGGGGTGCGCCTGGGAGTTCTGGCATGAAGGCCTTCATTACGCAGTGTGCGCCTTATTGTCTGAGCTGAAACTTCAGTACCCGCATCTGACAAATCTTTTTTCAGTTCCTCAGCAGTCACACGGGGACATTTCTCCACTTTGCGCTTCAGGTAGCACACAGCAGTCAAAGTCAGCATCTTCTTTCTGCCACGACCAGGTAGCGTTTCAACCGTGCCCTTTGCCTTGAATTTGCGAATGATGCTTCCTATGGTGTCTCTTGGTATGTTTAACATCTTTGCAATCTTCTTATAGCCATTGCCCTTCCTGTGAAGAGAAATCACCTCTTCTCTTGTCTTCCTGGACCATTCTCTTGACTTCACCATGTTTGTAAACACACCAGTAAATGTCTAGAAGGAGCTGAGTATCACAGTCATTTTACATCTGCCAAATTGGTGCTTATTATGCTTGATTGCTGCTCCTTGACATCCACAGGTGTTTTCAATACCTGATCGAAAACACTTGAATGGACCTCTGTTCTGAAGAGTGGTAGTCTTTAAGGGGTTGAATAATTGTGTCAATGAAGAAATCACAAAAAAAACATTTAATACTGTATTACAAAAACAATTGATGTCATTTTAGTTGCATTTGGTTCTTGAAAAAGTCCTTGTGAGATTTAATTCTGAACACAATTACAAATGTACACTAAATTCCCTAAAACCCTTTACAGCATTGGGGGTTGAATAATTTTGAACACAACTGTAGATGTCTACAGAACCTGTTCTATTAAATGCTCATACAAGTCGAGCCCCCATTAACAATGCAGACCACTTAAACAATGTTTTATGTATTAATTTAACTAAAGCCCTATGTGGCCCAGACAGCCAAGTAGTAATTAAGCACAGTACGGCCACGTCACAAGCACCACACAAGCATGTCGTTTTGTTGTGCCCTGTCACAGGGAGCCCACAGGACACAAGGAGCTCACACAGAGGCCTAAGGGGAACAGGGAAAACACAGAGCTGACAGTGGGAATTCACAGGTCAGTGACTATCAGTACTTGAGGACAGTGCAGGGCTGCTACAATGAGAGTGTGACCCCAGCAGCCCTGCACCCCTTCCTTCACAGACACTACTGCATGCTTCTTACTAGATGGACTTAGCAATTGCTTTAATTGGAAGATCCTGGGAGCTCCAGCAGTCCGGAAGCTGAGGTCAGAGCCTGTGTGTCAGATGCAGCAGAAGGCCCAGTCCCCCAGTCTGATGTTTGGGCATTGCAGCCTAGATCAAGTGCAGGCAAAGTCTGGGGGGCAGGGCTATGTTTCCTCCGCCCACACAGAACGTCCTGATGCTGGCCTATCACTGAGCTCTGGTGAGACTGGGGGGGTATTTAGACATCTAACATCAGGGGGAGCCTGCTGGGCATGCATGGCATTATTGGTGATCCCGCCTTCCCAGAGATCCTTTCTTCATGTCTTCACACATGCAGCAGACATTTTAGAAACAAATGCAAATTATTACCATGAATCGTGAGGAAATTCAGATTCGGTGCGAATCGAATAATTCTTGAAATTCAGATCGAATTCCACTTCGTCAGCTTCTATTCGCTCATCTCTAAAGGTCATCTTAAAATGACCTTACCTTTTAGAGAACGACCTCATCTGCCAAATTACAGAGATCTTGCCCTAGAAAGGTTGAAATGTTTGAAGAAAAAGATAGGAAGAGATCCCAAATTCAAGCAGAAGTATTTGTAATTCATAGAAGGCATCCTTGGAGAAGGACATGCAGAGAAAGTTAATAACCAACCTAAAGAAGGAGAAGTATAGTACATCCCACATAAAGGTGTTTACCACTCAAAGAAACCAGATAAGATTAGAGTGGTATTTGATTGCTCAGCAAAGTACGATGGTGTTGCATTGAATGATTATCTACTAAAATGACAAGATCTTACAAACACTCTGCCTGGAGTATTCTGTAGATTCAGAAAGTATCCCGTAGCGGTCATGTGTGATGTTAAAAAGATGTTCCAGCAGTTTCATGTGAAGAATGAAGATAGAGACTTGCTGAGGTTCTTATGGTGGGAGGACGCAGATACAGATACAGAGCCAGCAGAATACAGAATGAAAGTACACTTGCTTGGAGCAGCATCATCTCCAGGTTGTGCCAATTATCGTATGAAGTACCTGGCCAATCAGAATGAAAAGGATTGCCCATCAGCAGCAAATTTTCTGAAGAAAAACTTGTAGATGATGGCCTTATAAGTCTAGAGTCCACATAATCTGCAATCAAACTAGTAAAAGAAAGCCAAGAGTTATGCGCAAGAGGAAACCTGCGCCTTCACAAATTCATCTCAACCAACAGAGAGGTACTGGAATCCATCAGTGACTCTGAACGTGCATCAACAATGAAGAATCTAGATCAATTATGATCATCTTGCAGTTCAGAACGTACTTGGATTGGGATGGAATGTAGAGAATGGCAAGTTCTTCTTTGAAGTATTTATTGAAGAGAAAGTTGCAACTAGATGTACCATTCTTTCCACAGTGGCTTCTATATATGATCTATTGGGATTCTTGGCCCCAGTGATTCTCAAAGCAAGAGAGATACTGCAAGAATTATGCGGACAGAAGTTGGGATAGGATGAACCCATACCTGAAGATTTGAGGCCAAGGTGGGAGAGTTGGATAAGAGACTTGCAAAACTTGAGAGAAGTTCGGATACCCAGATGTTTTGTACCTCATGATTTCGGAAAGTACAAAAAAATAGAACTTCATCCCTTTTCAGATACCAGTAGTTATGGTTATGGTCAGTGCTCCTACATCAAAATAATAGGAGAAGAAAAGATATGCTGTGCCCTGGTATGGGAAAGGCCAGAGTTGCTCCTACCAGTATTCAGACAATACCAAGACTTGAACTGACAGCAGCTGTTGTTTCAACATCAGTAAACAAGTTTCTGAGAGAAGAATTGGAGTTAAAAATAGATGAAGATTCATAAACAACGAAGACCGAAGATTCCATGTATTTGTCGCTAATAGAGTTCAGAAAGTTCAGGAAATAACAAATACGGAACATTGGCATCACATTGACACAAAGCATAACCCAGCAGATCATGCTTCAAGAGGCCTGAATGTAACAGAATTGGAAAATTCTAACTGGTTCACAGGCCCAGTGTTCGTTTGCCCAGTAAAGGTCATACAGAATTATCTATGGGTGATCCAGAAGTAAAAGTTGTTCCAACATTGAGCACTGCTGCCAACTGTCAAGATGACATACTTGAAAGAATAGCCAGACGTTCAAAATGGAATATAGTCATAAAAATATTAGCTCAAATTCAATTTTGCAAAGGGAATCAGAAAGAAGGAATTGTCGAATGTAGAAGAAAGAATGAAAGCTGAATTAACAGTCATAAGACTCATTCAACAAAGATTCTATGAGGAAGAGTTAAAGAGACTTACATAAGAACCTAAAAGGATTCCCAACAACCACCCATTGTACAAGCTTAATCATGTTCTGCAGGATGGTATACAGAAGGTGTGTGTGGGGGGGGGACAGACTGAAAAATGCATTGTTATTTAGCAGAGTGAAGCATCCAGCAATTGTACCCAAAAGTTCTGCCTTCACAAGATTGATTATTGATCATTACCACAACAAATTCTTGCACCAGGAAAGAAGCTGTTTGAGAAAAGGTGGTTACTGGATAGTGAAAGGAAGCAAAATTATAGCAAAGTATATAATTTCGTAGTCTGTAGAAAGGCATGTAGACCTACCAAAGAACAAAGAATTGAAGATTTACCGGCAGATCATATAAACCCATCACCACCATTTCTTTATAGCGGAATGGATTGATTTAGCCCATTCATCACCAAACAAAACCACAAGGAGTGCAAGAGATATGGACTAATATTTACATTTCTAAGCCCCAGAGAAATTCACCTGGAAATGTTAGAAGATATGTCAACTGACGCATTCATTAATGCCTTAACTGTAAGAAATGTGTTAAGTTCAGTGTTGAAAAAGAACGCCGGAAGAATGGATGATGCTTTACTTAGAGCCCCAGTCTAGTAATGTCTATTGGTAACAGTCGTCCACTTACAAGTTTGGACCCTTTAACTCCCAATCATCTACTTCACCTTAAGTCTAATTACATACAGCCAGGAGGATTTATATGCCACCCCTGCAGCTGACAGAAGTTGATTTTTAACTTCCTTTTTTAAAACCCTGTCGGCTGAGGAGTGTGGCCTAACCGGATCAAAGGCGTGGCTTGGCGGGATGGGGCATGGTTTTAAGGGTTACTTGAATTGCCACCCTACCTTCCCCCTGAACTGTGACCTCCACAGCACTCTGCTCCCTTAACAGTGTCATCCACAGAGTTGTTATGGAAACCTCAGGAAATAAGGTATTAAGTGCTATAAGGCCATGGCTTTGCTTCAATAGTGATTATACTGTTGCCAGATTTCCTTTAACCCCTTAAGGACGCATGACGTACCGGTACGTCATGGTTTCCGAGTCCTTAAGGACCCATGACGTACCGGTACGTCATATTTTCAAAATGCAAGTGCGGCGCGGCAGGGGTTAATTGTAACAGGATGTCCGCTGAAATCATTCAGCGGGCATCCTGTCACTACGCCAAGGGGGGTCATTTGACCCCCCCCGTATCGGCGATCGCAGAAAACCGCAGGTCAATTCAGACCTGCGGTTTACTGCGTTTCCGGTCCATTCGGGTCTCCGGTGACCCGATGAACGGGAAAAGAATGGTGATCGGTGGTGTGATATCACACCACCAATCACCGTTCTTGAGTAGGAGACGGTTGTGGCGGTGCTGGGATCCGATTGGTCGGGGAGAGGCGGGAGATTCAAACTCCCGGCGCTCCTCTCTCCCTCCTCTTCCTGCTGCTGCTGCTGCCGAGTGAGGATCGCACCCGCACAGCTCCAGCACCGCTCAGCACCGCTCAGTCACCCCCAGTCACCCCCGGCTGGCTCCCATCACCCTCCGCCATCAGGTAGGTTAGGGTCAGCGAGGGAGAGGTATCTTAGGCAGGGCTAGAAGGGATAGTTAGTGTTAGTAAAAGTTTTTTTATTTCAGTGCTGCTTGTGGTGGTTGGGGTCCACAGCACTTAGCTGTGAGACCCTAAACCCACCCAGGGTGCTGATCCACACCCCACCACTCCACCACCACTTTTTTTTTTTTTTTCCGTGCGCTTACTGTGGTCGGCACTTTTAGCGTCCGGCCACCGTTAGCGCATCGCCCACCCCACCGCTGATCAGTGCCGGACGGCTGATCAGCTAGTTTGAACTTAATTTTTTCTTATTATTAGTACGTGAACACCCGCCCCCACACACACGCACATACAATAAAGTTTGTCACACACGCACATACACGCACACACATACCCATGGCCCGCCGGATGTTCTCGGCGGAGGAGGCATATGCCCAGATGCTCTCCGACACCGAGGCGCCAGTGAGGATGAGGATGACCCACGTTCCTCCTTTCATCCGCATCCTCCTCATCATCATCTGATGATGATGAGCCCCAAGGCGGCGGAGACGCCGCCAAGGCGGAGCCAGGGCCCCCATGCTAGGGAACCCGTGGCCCACACCAGTACGAGCAGCCCTGGGGTTCGTACTGGTTTCCCGACCCACCAAATAAGCGCACCGGGCCCCCACCGGTGAACTTAGCTGGTGTCCCCCAGTGGACTATGAGCCTGCGATTCCGGTTTTGTTGGCAATCCTGGAATCCAGATTCCCACAGTGGGGTTCACTGAAATAGACTTTTTAGTTTTTTTCAGTGACCCACTGGTGAATCTGATGGTGGAGCAGACGAATCTGTATGCCCAACAGTTCGTCGCTCAGCACCCAGGCTCCTTTTGGCTAGACCCGGTGGCTGGGCGCCAGTCAGTGCAGCCGAGATGAGGGCGTTTTGGGGCCTCGTGCTGCACATGGGTCTAGTGCAAAAACCCAGTGTCAGGCATTACTGGAGTGGGGACGTCCTCTATCAGACCCCACTGTACAGTATGGCCATGACACGTCCCAGATTCGAGGCCATTCGGAAATGCCTGCATTATGCAGATAATGCAGCATGTCCCCCAAGGTGATCCTGCCTATGACCGGCTGTACAAGATACGGCCGATCATCGATCACTTTGGGGCCGCATTCGCGCAGGCCTACGTACCTGGAAGGGAGGTCGCGGTTGATGAGTCTCTCGTTGCGTTCAAGGGAGACTCAGTTTCCACTAATACATTCCCACTAAGCGAGCGAGGTATGGCGTGAAAATGTACAAAATTTGTGAGAGTACCTCAGGGTACACTTACAAATTTCGTGTTCTGAGGGACGAGATTCCCGTATTCAACCCCAGAATGTCCCCCACTCTGGGTGTTAGCGGGGAAACTTGTGTGGGACCTTGTGCACCCACTGCTGGATAAGGGTTACCACCTGTACGTGGATAACTTTTATACCAGTATTCCCTTGTTCAGGTCCCTTGCCGCCAGATCCACGTTCGCTTGTGGGACCGTGCGGAAAAATCAGCGCGGCCTCCCTACCTCCCTCCTCCAGGTACCTATCCCCAGGGGTGAAACCCGTGCCCTTACCAGCGACAACCTGTTGTTGGTCAGGTATAAGGACAAGAGGGATGTCCTTATCCTGACCACAATCCATGGTAACGGCACCACCCCAGTCTCTGTGCGAGTACCACGGCAACGGTCCTCAAGCCCGATTGTATCGTCGACTACAATCGGTATATGGGAGGAGTTGATCTATCTGATCAAGTCCTCAAACCATATAATGCCATGCGGAAAACCCGGGCATGGTACAAAAAGGTTGCGGTCTACATGGTACAGGTTGCCATGTACAACGCTTTTGTACTATCTCGAGCGCTGGCAGCACAGAGACTTTCCTCCAGTTCTATGAGGCAGTCCTCAAGGACCTGATCTTTTCAGACCGGGAAAGAGCAGGTCGGAGTACCTCGGGAGTTGGAGGCGCCGGGTCGATCCCTGGCCAACATTTTCCAGGTGTGGTCCCCATACTGGAAAAAGGGACGAACCAAAAAGATGCAGAGTGTGTCACAAGAGGGGATTCGGAAGGACACCACCACTCAATGTGACACTTGCCCCGATCATCCGGGCCTCTGCGTTATCAATTGCTTCAGGGAGTATCACACTTCCATGGAGTACTAAATTTTTATAATTCCCGACAGTCCCCTAGAGAACATAAAAAACTATGGCTCTCAGACTTTGTAGACACTGGAACAAATTTTTGTCACAAAAATATTAGTTTTAGTGCAGGCATCCTCAAACTGCGGCCCTCAGATGTTGTAAAACTACAACTCCCAGCATGCCCAGACAACCTACAGTGGGAATTGTATTTTTACAACATCTGGAGGGCCGCAGTTTGAGGATGCCTGCTTAGTGTCTCCAAAGTATGAGAGCCATATATATTGGGCATACGTAATATATTGCCACGTACGTAAAAACTTGTCTATAAATATACCCCATAAACTAGCCCTTCGATAAATGCCGTCCAAAAATCTAATAAAAACTATGTAAAAAAGCCATTTTTATTTTCACCTTGGATCCCAAAAAGTGTAATAAAAAGCCATTAAAAAGTCATATGCACCCCAAATAGTGCCAATCAAACCGCCATCTCATCCACAAAAAAATGAGCCCCTAAATTAGATAGTCGCCCAACCAAAAAAATAAAAATTTAGCTCCCAGGCTATGGAGATACTAAAATAATTTTTTGTTCCTCAAATGATGATATAGTATAATTTGTTTAGATTTTACATGAAGTAGACATATTAGGTATCGCGCGTCCGTAACAATCTGCCCTATAAAAATAACATTTAACCCAACCCCCGGATGAACAGGGTTAAAAAATAAAATAAAAACTGTGTAAAAAAAGCAATTTTTGTCACCTAACATCAAAAAAGTGTTATAGCGAGCGATCAAAAAGTCATATGCACCCCAAATAGTGCCAATAAAACCGCCATCTCATCCCGCAAAAAATGAGCCCCTATATTAGACAGTCACCCAACCAAAAAAAAAAATGTAGCTCCCAGGATATTGAGATACTAAAATTATTTAATTTGTGTTCCTCAACTGATAATATAGTGTAAAATCTAAACAAATTATAAAAAGTAGACATATTAGGTATCTCCACGTCCGTAACAATCTGCCCTATAAAAATAACATTTAACCCAACCCCGGATGAACAGCATACAAAAAAAAAAAAATGGAAAAACACAATTTTTGGGCAAAATTTCCATTTCAATCCATTTTTCCGGTAATAAAGCAAGGGTTAACAGCCAAACAAAACTAAAAATGTATTGCCCTGATTCTGTAGTTTGCAGAAACACCCCATATGTGGTCGTAAATGGATATATAGCCACAAGGCAGGGCATAGAAACGAAGGGAACGCCATATGTTTCTTGAAGGCAGATTTTGATGGATTGGTTTATTTACACCATGTCCCATTAGAAGCTCCCCTGATGTAGCCTAGACTAGAAACTCCAAAAAAGTGACCCCATATAAGAAACTACACCCCTCAAGGTATTCAAAAATACTTTACAAACTGTATTAACCCTTTAGGTGTTCCACAAAACTTAATGGCGAATGTAGAAACAATTTTAAAATTAAAATTTTTGTTATCTTTCCTCAAAAAAGTGTAATATAGAGCAACCAAAAATCATATTTATCCTAAAATAGTACCAAAACAACAACCACCATATCCTGTAGTTTCCTAGATGGGGTCACTTTTATGGTTTTTCTACTCAAGGGATGCAGCAGGGGGCTTGAAAGGGTACATGGTGTAAATAAACCAGTCCCGCAAAATCTGCCTTCCAAAAACATATGGCGTTCCCCTTCTTCTATGTCCTGCCGTTTAGCCAAATAGTAGTTTAGGACCACATAGGTAGTGTTTCTGCAAACTACAGAATCAGGGCAAGCCATATTGAGTCTTGTTTGGCAGTTAACCCATTTTGTCCAGTAATAAAGTAAGGGTTAAAATGGAAATTTTTCCCAAAAATTGAAATTCTGAAATTGTTTCTCCATCTGCCATTAACTCTAGTGGAACACCTAAAGGGTTAACAAAGTTTGTAAACCCAGTTTTGAATACCTTGAGGGGTGTACTTTCTTAGATGGAGTCACTTTTTGGAATTTCTATTCTAGGGGTGCAACAGGGGGCTTGAAATGGGACATGGTATAAACAAAACCAGTCCCGCAAAATCTGCCTTGCAAAACCCATATGGCGTTCCCCTGCTTCTATGTCCTACCGTTTGGCCAAACAGTAGTTTAAGACCACATATGGGGTGTTTCTGCAAACTACAGAATCAGGGCAACCCATATTAAAACTTGTTTGGCTGTTAACCCTTGCTTTGTTCCTGGAAAACATGGATTATATTGGAAAATTTTCCAAAAAATTTAATTTCTTAAATTTTATGTCCATTTGCCATTAACTCTAGTGGAACACCTAAAGGGTTAACAAAGTTTTTAAAATCAGTTTTGAATACCTTGAGGGGTGTATTTTCAAGAATGGGGTCATTTTTGGGTGTTTTCTATTATGTAAGCCTCACAAAGTGACTTCAGACCTGGACTGGTCCCTAAAAAGTGGGATTTGGAAAATTTCAGAAAAATTTCTAAATTTGCTTCTAAACTTCTAAGCTATGTAACATCCCCAAAAAATAAAATGGCATTCCCAATATGCTCCAAAAATGAAGTAGACATATGGGGAATGTGAAGTTATAACTATTTTTGGGGGTATTACTACGTATTAGAGAAGTAGAGAAAATGAAACTTTGAAATTTGCTAATTTTTTAAAATTTTTGGTAAAAATTGTATTTTTTTATGCAAAAAAATTAACTTTTTTGACCCAATTTTAGCAGTGTCATGAAGTACTATATGTGACGAAAAAACAATCTCAGAACAGCCTGGGTAAGTAAAGGCATTTTAAAGTTATTCACACATAAAGTGACACTGGTCAGATTTTCAAAAAATGGCCAAGTCCTAAGGGTGAAATAGGGCTGAGTCCTTAAGGGGTTAAAGCTCATCTACAGCAGTGAAAACACATGGCTGGGTTGTTATGGTTACCTGGAGTAAAACTGTGTGTGTGGAGACAAACTGCCAGCGAGCTTCTATTGGCTGATAAGGATCATGTGACCAGGCTTCTATTGGCTAATGCATTTTTTGGGAATATCTCAGGGACGGTACATCCCAGAGAGCTGGGACCTGGTGGAAAACCTTCCTGGACACCTGATGTACCTGTGTGCCAAATATTGTGATTGTAAATGCCATGGTACGGATTCCTTTAGCGGACATACATACACACATACACTCAGCTTTATATTATATATATATATATATATATATATATATATATTGTGACACAATGAGAGGTTTGGTGGTAAAAAACAGGTATTTTCCTCTCAGCCTGTGCTGCTGGGTTGATTGCAGCCAGGTGAGGGCAAATACTAGACCGGATTTTAGGTGCCGGTCCGGTTTTTTTTGGGTTAATACCTTTGAAAAGCCTTTAAAGGACAGCTGGGTTTATGCAAGCTCTCTCTCTGTGTGTGGGATCTGAGCCCTGTGCTGGGCTGAAAAGCTGAGACCCGTGTGTCAGGAGAGCAGGCCATGTAAAGACGGTCAGTGGACTTTTTGTGTTGCTGAGCATTCAGCCAGGTATGAACTGACACCTAGGATTTGAGGTGATTTAACCTGGAAACTGCTGGTGTTCCGTGGAGCTCTCAGGGCTGGAAGCAAGAGCTTACAAAGAGGCGTGCAGTCTGCCTGGAAGCCTGAGGTTGGACTTTCCTGCGGCTGGGCTGACAGCCGGGTGTGAACACGCACCGAAACCACACAGGTGAATTTGATTCAGTCTTGGACTTTTGTTTTGCTTCAAGTTTTTGCTGTGTGTGTGAAGTAACACTAAGTGACTGTTTTGAGTTTTGTTTGCGCAAGTGTGAAATAAAACACTGTTTGCTGCACTACCTGGACTCTCTTTGCCTCTATACTGCACCCGCACCGCTGTCTACCAGAGCAACCCCCCCACAATAAATATATATATATATATATATATATATATATATATATATCCCTATCATATATAGATAGAGATCTGTTAGCAAACAAGGAGATTCAGTAGGACAGCTCTGTTGTTCTTTTAATAGGCTTAGATAAAGATGCCCACAGAAGAGCAATGTGCTTATCAGTGTAATGTGTGATGCTGTAATTAAAGGAAATGTACTGAATGTTATAATGGGGGTGGCCATCTTTCCTGAGCTGTTCTTAACAGCATTTACACAGCATTAATAATATTGCTTTACGGCAGCCCTATGGACAATAGACACAATGGTCTGGAGCTGGACCTTCTTTAGGAGTGACTTCTATAGGAGAGTTTTCTAGGCATACTCTGTGATCTGTACAGAGGACATTGCAAGGAGTAGATAAGAACTCGCCCGGAGTTCGCCATTGCAGTAGATGTGTCGCTAATTTATACATAGGAAGGTGGGAGGAGCAACACATCTACTGCAATGGCGAACTCCGGGCGAACCTCACCCTATGGCATAGTTTTATTGATGATATAATTTTTATATGGGAAGGGGATGAGGCAAAATTACAGAAATTTTTTAAATAATTAAATAAAAATGAGTTTTATCTGGAATTCTCACCCACACATAGTAAAACAGAAATTCATTTTTTAGACCTAACTATATTTATTGAAGAAGGCAAAATTTGCACAAAATCTTATAATAAACCCACAGATGCTAACAGCTTCATTTCGAGGGAAAGCTGCCACTTACCCCTATGGCTAGAAAATGTACCAAAGAGTCAGTTTATGAGGCTCTGAAGAAACTGTACCAAAAGAGAAGATTTTGAGAAGGAAGCAAATACCATGCAAAAGAAATTTGAAAATAAAGGATATAACCGGGAGAAACTAGAAAAATGTAGAACAGAAGTAAGCCAGATGGACAGACAGCAACTATTGGGAGATGACACAATCAAAATAACAACAAAAAAACAACAAGGGATGGAAGAAATAGGGATAATCCCACCCATAATTGTACCATACAATAGCCAAGTGGGGAAATTTAAGAAAATGGTAGGGAGATGTTGGGGAATACTAAAGGAGGATAAGATAATAGGAGAGTTAATTCCAAACAACCCCAAATTTACGTTTAGGAAAGCTAGGAATATAGGGAATACCATAGCCGCCACGAATAAATGTGTCAGTAGTAGAAATAACAAGAAAAATATGCAGCATGGAAATAACACAATAAAAGGCTTCTTTCCATGCAAAAGATGCCAGGGGTGTAGAAAAACTAAAAATAGCAGGAGAACAGAAATGCAAAACTCAGGGGGCACATACACACACCAAGGGATTGTATATCCTGCAATAGCGCAGGGGTAATCTATGCTATTGTATGCCCATGTCATAAAATTTACATTGGTAGAACAAAAAGACAAATGAAGAAAAGAATTAATGAGCATATATACAATATAGAACGCAAGTTTGATGGACACCCACTGTCACGTCATTATAAGGAGAAGCATGGAGGTAAATTCATGGGATCGACAGTTTGTGGCCTAGAACTAGTAAAGAAAAATTATAGAGGGGGTGATTACATTAAAGACATGTCTAAGGCAGAGACAAGGTTAATATTTAATATGGACACTCTAGCCCTAATAGGTCTTAACATGGAAATTGAGGTATTTGCGTTTGACTAGGGTAACAGCCAAATTAGGAGGGAAAGGGTTAAACCCACTCACACAGGAAATGCGGGCGGGGATAAATAGGAGCTACCTTGCAGTTGATACCAAGTCTGTCTTCCTGACGAAGGGTAACGTAATTACCCGAAACACGTAGAAGCAAAAGGTGGTAACTGTGACTAACCTTAGTGCACAGTAAGTGACGTCACTCCCGCTCCTAGTGAGCGCATGAACCACTACATCGGAGAAGCGGCACCGGCCAGGGCGCGACTCCTAAAATAATCTGCTGCAAGGAGGGAACAACTGCAAGCAAAGCAACGCCTACCCTGAAATCAAGCACCACACGGCAGTCCGGGGAACACAAGTACAAAGCATAGAGGTACGATAGTGTTCATAGCGGCGAAGTGGTTGCAGGGGAGTGTAATGCATGTACATTGACGCTATCGCAGTGGTTGTCATAGGAATATAGAGGCACAGAGGTTTGCAATATATAGGCAGCTTGAGCGCGGTATCGATTCACTCAACTAGTTTAAATATAGAAATTGATATGGCAAATGAAAAATAGCATCATCAAAAATTCTTTAAAAATGTAATCAACATAAAAATGATATTTAAACAATGGGTCATTTTCTGATTACACATTCCCTTTAAATCACTCATCCCTTTCCCTCTCTTGCTGCAGTGAATGGTCTGACTGAGAATGTCAAGAGAGGCTCTTTGCATGCTAAAAGTCCAAACAAAGGAATAGTTAAAGAGAAAGCACAGGAAGTAGAATACATAGAGTGATGTCAAACTATTATATCCAGGAAACCATCCACCAAAAAGTTACATAGGATATTTACATACAGGCTTGAATATCTTGATGGTAATTCCCTTTTAATAACAATAGGAGATGATAACTTTAACAAGGACACATCTTATCTCTTCAATGTACAACTTGCAAGTGATAATACTGTATATGTAACTGCAGGACTGACACAGCAGAGCAGTTTAGAGAAAGGCTAGGGCAACCACGCTGGATTCTTGCAAGTGTAGTTGTCCCCACTTTCTCTGTAGCTGGAAGGTGGACAGGTCTTCACTAGTCAACACTAGCAAACCCCAACCCACACAGTGGCACTCTTTCCTCTGGTCTTTGGGCCTTACAGGGTAAAATGCATGTTTGGAAATTCTGCTGGCTGATATAGCATGCTAGTTTGTGAACAACAGTTTTTTGATTAATTTAGACCTATGTACAATTTGAATAGGCCCCAAGGCCAGAATATTACAGTCCATTTATTACGTAATCAGCAAATACCTTGTACAACTCTATCTCAACTTCCATAAAACAATGCTTTATTTTGCCAAGTAGTGTCTACTCATTTTGGGTCACCACATCAGACCCTTATTCATGACATTCTGGTTTGATGTAGATGTTGCTTGTCTTTTGTATCTGGCTTTTACATTCTTGCCAAAATAAAGCATAATTTTACGGAAGCTGGAGTTCCTCTCTTTCACATGTTAGCATATGCCTTAGCCTGATCCAGGTCACTCCGTGCTTCCAAGTACTTTCAGGTGAGCTGGACTGGTGTTGTTTATTACCTCAATCACAGGAACACTTCTCAGAATGACATATTGTAACTTGACTTGGCAGAGTGTACCCTTCACATAAGCTCACGAAATACGCCAGGCGTGCCAATTTGGTACTTAACCAGCCATGAGATGAAAGTGTCAAAGTGTACAGTTTTACTTTGACATCCAATATGCTTCACTGTTACTAGGCAGGGGCCAAGTTGCCACCTCATCTTGCTTCTAGTGCTTGGTTATGTTTACAGGAATTCAGGCTCACAAGCAGGGGAGTAACGATCGCAGTCGCAGAGGATGCAACTGCGACTGGGCCCGGCAGGGGGAGTGGTACCGCTGAGCTCACATGTAATGGGAGATCTCTGACAGCGCCCGGCATGAAGAACAATGACAATGCTGAGCCCCGTCAGAGCGCCCTGTTTAAACATGTATATTATGCACAGACAAGAGGGGGTGCAGAGGAAAGTGACGGAGTGCGGCGAGCATACTCACCAGGCAGTTCTTGTCACTGCCGGGCTGTCGTCTCCAGAGTGAATTAGGGAGCTCTCCCTGCTCCCAGCTTCACTGTTCTTCTGAGCTCCGGCGGCTCCACCCCACCCCCTGCTGGCCGCAAATCACTGCTGGTTGTGGAAGGAGCGCTGAAAGCCTGGGAATTGGCCTTCAGCACAGCCAGCAGGGCAATGTGAGTGTGGGAGCGCATCATCAGGGAAGAAGGTAAGTATGTGTTTTTTTTTTTTTTTTTAAAGCTGCAGACTGGAGGCAAAATGGGGGCCACAACAAGAGTGAGGGGGCACAAAAGTGGGCATTTTTACTAACTACATTGAGGGGGCACCTAATCTGACATAACTAGTGTGAGGGGGCACATATGTGGGTATAACTACTGTGAGGAGGGCCGGTTCTAGGTGAAGTGGGGCCCTGGGGTGAAAAACAATAGGGCCCCCCCCTCCATGTCACGTCATCACCCCCTTCGCGTCAAATTATCCCCCCCCCCCATGGCAGCATACTCCCCCCTCCGAATGGCAGATCTATCCCCCTCCATGTCACGTCATCAACCCCTTTGCGTCAAATTATTTATCCCCACCCCCTCCGTGGCAGCATACAGAAATACAGTACCCCATACCTCTTACATCCAGTGACGTCTCCTTTGATGTAGATGTTCTCTGACCTCGTCTTCTCCTTTCAGACCTTCAGACCAGACCACTATTTTGTTGCCATTTTCCTTCTCTGCAGTTTGACAACAAAAAAAAATCTTTGTTTACTACTTATCCATCATCCTCCCATCTTCTGGACAAATCATCCTACTACCCCCAATACTACACTGCAGAAACAGATGATATCCCTGATAATACTAGTACCACACAGAGCTGTCCATATAAAATACCCCTTCTTTGTGGCCTCAGTAGAAGCCCCCATAGTTCCCCATAATAATGTGCCAGTAACAAGTGCCTCTCTGCCCCCCCCTTGTGCCAGTAACAAGTGCCTCTTTTACCCCCCACCCCATATGACAGTTAAAAGTGCCTCTTTAATGCCCTCCACCCCATTTACCAGTTACAAGTGCCTCTTAAACCCCCCCCCCAGCCCATGTCCCAGTTACAAGTGCCTCTTTAACCCCCCACCCCATGTGCCAGTTACAAGAGCCTCTTTAACCCCCCCCCCACCCCATGTGCCAGTTACAAGTGCCTCTTTAACCCCCTCCACCCAATGTGCCTGTTACAAGTGCCTCTTTAACCCCCGTGTTCCAGTTACAAGTGCCTCTTTAACCCCCCATGTACCAGTTACAAGTGCCTCTTTAACCCCCCATGTGCCAGTTACAAGTGCTTATTTAACCCCCTCCACCTCATGTGACAGTTACAGGTGCCTCTTTGACCCCTCCACCCCATGTTCCAGTGACAAGTGCCTCTTTAACACAAAAAAGAAAACAAGACCAGACCACCATTTTTTCGCCATTTTCCTTCTTTGCAGTTTGACAAAAAAAAAAAATCTTCGTTTACTACTTTTCCATCATCCTACTATCTTCTGGACAAATCATCCTACTACCCCCAATACTACACTGCAGAAACAGATAATATCCCTGATAATAGTAGTACCACACAGAGCTGCCCATATAAAATACCCCTTCTTTGTGGCCTCAGTAGAAGCCCCCATAGTTCCCCATAATAATGTGCCAGTAACAAGTGCCTCTCTGCCCCCCATGTGCCAGTAACAAGTGCCTCTTTAACCCCCCCCCCCACTCCATTTGCCAGTTACAAGGGCCTCTTTACCCCCCCCATGTGCCAGTTACAAGTGCCTCTTTAACTCCCCACCCCATATGCCAGTTACAAGTGCCTCTTTAACCCCCTCCACCCCATGTGCCAGTTACAAGTGCCTCTTTAACCCCCCCACCCCATGTGCCAGTTACAAATGCCTCTTTAACCCCCTTCACCCCACTTGCCAGTTAAAAGTGTCTCTTTAACCTCCCCCAATGTGCCAGTTACAAGTGCCTCTTTAACCCCCCATGTTCAAGTTACAAGTTCCTCTTTAACCCCTCCCCCCATGTACCAGTTACAAGTGCCTCTTTAACCCCCCATGTGCCAGTTACAAGTGCCTCTTTAACCCCCTCTACCCCATGTGCCAGTTACAAGTGCCTCTTTAACCTCCTCCACCCCATGTTCCAGTTACAAGTGCTTCTTTAACCCCCCACCCCATCCCATGTGCCAGTTACAAGTGCCTCTCTAACCCTCTCCACCACATGTGCCAGTTACAAGTGCCTCTTTAACCTTCCCCCCCACTACAATCCACCCCACCCCACCCCATGTGCCAGTTTTACAAGTGCCTCTTTAACTCAAAAAACAAAAAAACTTATACTTACCTCCATGGCCCGGGGGAAATTGCCCCCCTAGCCTATATGGTAACGCTGGCCATGACTGTGAGGGAGCACATATGTGGGCATACCTGTAACTCCTATGAGGGTGCACATAACTGGGCATAACTACTGTCAGGAGGCGCATAACTATGCATAACTACTGTGAGGGGGCACATATCTGGCCGCAATCACTGTGAGGGGGCACATATCTGGCCATAACTACTGTTAGGGGGCACATATCTGGGCATATCTACTGTGAGAGGGGCACATATCTGGGCATAACTACTGTGAGGGGGAGCATATCTTGTATAATTACTGTGGGGAGACGCATATCTGGGCATAACTACAGTGAGGGGGCACAAAAGTGGGCATAACTACTGTGACAGGAACAAAGGTGGACATAACTGCTGTGAGGGGTCACAAGGTGGGCATTAGTACTGTGTGGTAGCACTTATGGGAAATGCTGTAGATTACCATGCTATACATTGGCATGACTCAGTCTTACAGGACCAGCACAGAGCCACCTGCTGGTGATTTCATAGGGGCAGCAACCATCCTTTACTTATGTGATTATTCTTTTTTTCTCTATCACCACAGGGATGTTGTTCTGGTTCCAGTGGATGGTTCGCCAATGCCAGCGACACCCTGGATAAGGTAGGACCAGATTTTATTAGTTAGGACTGGGTGAGTGTAGCTATACATTGGGCTTTGTGTAAAAAAAAATTGCCGCCTCTTAGTATAAATTGGGGGTAGGGGTCCAACGCAAAGGTTGCACCAGGACCCATAACACTGTAGTTACGCCACTGCTCACAAGCGTCATGGCAAAACCTATGTTTTTTTCCCTGCTGTCCACTAGGGGGCCATGCTCTCCTGTTGCAGCATTGCCTACTGCTCCCCTCCTGACATTTTTTTGGATCCAGCTTCTGGGATCCCTTCTGACACTTCTGTTTTTTTGCACAGTAGCACAATACAGATCCATACATTGCTTTCCTTAAGTTTGAATGCCCTAATCAAGGTTTTTTGTGATTCCTGTCCTGCCTCTAGGTGTAAAGGTAACACCCTCATTACTCCTAGAGGCTCCTTTGCATATATTAAAACATATTTTTTCTAGCAATGCACATATGAACATGGGACCAACACAGATACCTTCAGCTGCCAAGTAACAGGTCAGCCAGTTTCATAGGTACAAATCTGCTGACAGATGCCCTAATATGTAGTCCTCTGGATAAAAATTTATGGATTTCTGCTCTTTGCACCTTTTGAAACGTCCTTCACACAGCCTTTAAAGGACATCTGTCTGCAGATTTGTACCTATGAAACTAGCTGACCCGTTACATGTGCACTTGGCAGCTGAAGGCATCATGTTGGTCCTATGTTCATATGTGCCCGCACTGCTGGAAAAATAAAGTTTTAATATATGCAAATGAGCCTCTAGGAGCAACAGGGGCGTTGCTATTACTCCTAGAGGCTCAGCTCTCTCTGCAACTGCAGTGTTTTGATTGATGGGACCAGGCAGTGTAATTATCATACCTGACTCTAAATTCCCCTAAAGTCATTAAAAGTGCAGATAGTGCGGCAGTTGCAGAGAGAGCAGAACCTCTAGGTGTAATGACAATGCCCCCATTGCTCCTAGAGGCTATTTGCATATATTAAGACATCATTTTTCTCAGCAATGTGAGCACATATGAACATGGGACCAACACAGATGCCTTCAACTGCCAAGTGCACATGTAACATGTCAGTCAGTTTCATAGGTACAAATCTGCGGACAGATGCCCTTTAAAGGCTTTAGACACATCAGGGTGACAGTATGCAACAAGCTGCTGAACGCATTTCATAGTCACAGCTTGTCTAATGGCTTAAGTTAAAATTTCTGTTTATGTGTTTGCTGGTGCTGCTGATTGGTTGGCTACACAGCATTATGGGTCATATCACATCCCGGGCTTTTTACTTTTATTTTTTAACACATGTAGCTGTCATTTTAGGAAAAAAACCGATTAGTTACCATCAACTGCAAGGAAATTCAGGTTCATGGCAAAACAAATTTTTCTTGAAATTCAGATCAAAGTTAATTTGAATAATGACCGTCACATGGTATAATTATCAGCAGACACTTGAAAGCATGTCCGTTTCCAGGGGGGAATGACCATTCAGGAAGTCCTGGATTTGTCTCTTTAAGGATTGACCATGTTTCTTTCTATTGTGGTAATACAGTGAAATGTTGAAAACTAAAGCTTTTATAACATTTATTGTATTCCTTTTTCATTTATGTGCCACTTTCCTAAATCTTTCTTTGGAGTTGACAATAAAATTCCAAGATAGTCAGATAGCAGCTTGTAATTGTGGTATAGTTCGGGTAATGACTTTCCATAATGTAAAGAGGCAACAAATGCTGACCGCCATTCCCTGCGCTAACTCTGCTATGTGACGTTATCTGGAACCCAAATGAAAATTAGGCTTAGAAATTGGTCATTCTTTCTTGGTAGCCTGTGCTGACCAGGTCAATTAACTTCTTAGAGTGATCAGATCAATCAGGCCCTTGCTCGAATGTTTTGGAGGGTCACCAGCAGGCCATCAATGATAATTTTCAAGGGTGTGTATGATGCCCTCCTTTATGTGTAATAAAGGGTATATTGGAGGGCTAGTTCCTTGTAATTTTGGCAGCCCTTTCGACACCCTAGGTACACACCTAAGCGTTTTACAGCGCATTCAAACGCGCTGTAAAGCGCTACAACATGTGAAAGCCATGCTTCCCTATGGGCATGGTTCACATTTGGGCGTTTACAGCGCGTTTGAGCGCGCTGTAAAAGCACGCCCAAACAAGTACATGAGCTTCTTTGGGGCGTTTTAGCGGCCTATGGACAATGATGCCATAGGGAGAATCACTGAATCGCGCGTATGACGCGCGTTTCTTAGTTACAAAAACGCGCATCCAAAAACGCGCGTAGAACGCGCTGCATACGCACGATTCAGAAACGCCTAGGTGTGTTCCCAGCCTTAGTGCATAGGCTTTATGAGTGTAGCAGTGTACCTGAACAATTGTAGCACCATGTGAATGAGGCCCTCCTTTATGTTATATACAGGCTGTATCGGAGTGCTTCTTCCTTGTAATTTTTGGCAGCCCTTTCACTTAGTGCATAGGATTTATGAGGGTAGCAGTGTACCTTGATTAGCACAATAGGAATTTATCGTATTCGGCGACTGAGATACTGAATAGTTAACTAACAAAAAATGTATGTCGCTAAAAATTAACTTTTAATAATCAAGCTGAAAAAACTCATTGCGGTGTTTTCATTTCTTGAAATATCTATGTCCAATACCCTGATTGTTTGAAGTATCCTATCAGGGGAGAGGATAGCCAGCCAACGTGCGGACACTGCTATCCCTAATGGAACAATCGGTGCCTGTAAAGAGTTGAGGATTTTTTGAACTATCCTGCCAATCTGTGTGCTTAGGGATTGCAGGTTTGCGCTCTTCCTGCATCTATCTCATGCACTGAATATAATGGCAGACATTCCCCTCAAACTCTAGTCAGACACTGGCTATAAATGTGACATCATTATTCCCTGTCTATAGTTGCTGATTGTATGGGCTCAATGTTTCTGAGGCTCATGTTAGAAGCCTCGTCGTCAGTAGCATTATTAAACATACAGACAGACACATTTAGACACACTGCACGCCATGAAATCTACACGTGCAGCACATAGCCTACGGCACTGGGGCGGCCGTAGCGCGACCGATTCCTGCGCTCCTTATCAAGAAATGACCCCGCCCCCTCTAGACTGTGCCAGCATTGCAGGACCTATCCACGTGGGGGAGTGTCCGATTTGGCACGCCCCTGTCCCGCCTCCTCCTTGCTGCGGCACTCGAGGGTATTCAATAATGAAGTGACTAAAAGGCGGTTATGCCCTTACAGTAATTTGTAAAGCTCCTTGGTCAGTCAGCCAAGGGATAACCCAGAGATGCTGTGCAGGTATTGTCAATATATATAGCGCAACACAGTTGATGGTAGTATGCGATCCCAGACCTAATTCCTCCACCATACCCATATGTATGAGGCAGGAAGTACTTAGATGTTCCTTGTGGAGTGCATTACAGAGATGGACACCTACTATAACTCCATAAAAACTCGCAAGTGGCACCATGTCATCCAAGGATGATCCTCAAACCAGGACCATCATGCCACTGTTTAACCCAAAAGAGTAAGAGGAGTGGTATTTATACTGCCCATCTCCTATATCCTACGGGATCATAATTTGTCAGCAGGTGATTAAAAAAAGCTGGCGTACGATATAAACTCGTTTAGTCCATGGGGCTTCACTGTCTGGAGAGTAAACGTACATTGGGCCTCCTTGCGCAGGAGGAGATTAATATCTCCCCCCCTAGGGGATGCCCTAATGTGTTCAATGCCCTGAAATAACGACTTCCATTATAATCGGGTGCTCGGCCGAGCGCACGAATATCGCTATGTGTTCGGACCGAGTACCCGAATACTTTGGTTCTCGCTCATCACTAGTTTGGTTCAAAATGTGTTGGCTAAGTGTCTCAGATTTTATCATTAGAGTGAGGGCTTAGTCCATATGTTATGTTTGCATCTATTATTATAGTACATTTTTTTATGCGACTTTATAAATGTAGCCATGTACATCCGCAACAATCACTATCATATCATACAGGATGTTTGATATTTAATTTACGTGATTTGTTTAACTTGTCTTGAAGGAGTGGCACCTTCATGTGTGAATGCCCTCCTAATTCATGTGCACTTTTGCCCCACCTATCTAATAGGCGACCTTGATTAGGTGGTACATATAGCTATGTGTGCTTCTCCTCTCATTGGCTGCTGTTTCACACAGAGGTAACTAGGAGCAACACACTATATGTGCAGGGTCTGCGCTCCTTAATATAAATGCATAACGGAATAGGGAGGTTTAGCGTAAGACCCGTCTGAACTGAGACCACCTTTGTGGTGGGTAGGTGGGCACAGATGTGTTTTTGTCAAAATGTGTTGGCTAAGTGTCTCAGATTTTATCATTAGAGTGAGGGCTTAGGGCCCTTTCACACTAGCGTTTTCAGGATCCCACATAGATTTCCGTCATCGGGGCTCTATGCCGGAAAGAAACGCTTCAGTTACAGATAATACAACCACATGCATCTGTTTGATGGGATCTGCTTGTATTAACTTAAACTTTTTTTTAACATTGCCAAGACGGATCCGTTTTTAACTCCATTGAAAGTCAATGGAGGACGGATCCATTTTCTATTGTGGCAGATTGTGCCAGAGAAAACTGATCCGTCCCCATTGACTTGCATTGGGGGTCATGACGGATGCGTTTTTCTCCACATCCCAGGACGGAAAGAATACCGCAGTATGCTGCGGTATTTTCTCCATCCAAAAAACGTTCAGTGACTGAACTTAAGACATCCTGATGCATACTGAACGGATTTCTCTCCATTCAGAATGCATGTGGATAATCCGGATCAGTATTAATCCGGCATAGAGCCCCAACGACGGTACTCTATGCCGGATCCTGAAAACGCTAGTGTGAAAGGGTCCTTAGTCCTTATGTTATGTTTGCATCTATTATTATAGTGCAGGGATGCTCAACCTGCGGCCCTCCAGCTGTTGTAAAACTACAACTCTCACCATGCCCTGCTGTAGGCTGATAGGTGTAGGCTGTTCAGGCATGCTGGGAGTTTTAGTTTTGCAACAGGTTGAGCATGCCTGTTATAGTGCATTATTTTCTGTGACAAGATATATCTGACCACAGACACGTGGTCTGGCAAACACAGGCAGGGAAGGTACATAACTTTTACTGCCCACTGTGTGAACGACCGTCAAGCATGTAACCTGTTGCTCCCGTGTGGATTTGGTGTTACCGCCAAGGATTGCATGTAGGCCTGCCTCTTCTTCTCCTCCTCCTACTCTATCCTCCGTCTCCTCCACGGCTGACTCCTCCTTTTCCACTGCTACCGCCTCTTCCGCTGCACCCCCCAAGCTCCCCAGAACCTATTCGACGTGCCAGGTGAGACGTTGCCATGCTGTGATGCGGCTGTTGTGCTTGGAAGCCAAGAGCCACACTGTTCCTGCATAGCTTTCAGCTCTGCGGTCACAGGCCGATCAGTGGCTAACCCTGCACAATTTGACAGCTGGTAAAGTGGTGTGCGATAACTGTGCCAATCTGCTGAGCGCACTGAAACAGGACAAAATGACACACATGCCGTGCATGGCACACGTCCTGAACTTAGTCATGCCGCGATTCATTGCCAAATACCCCGGGGTTCACGACCTCTTGCAGCAGGCCAGGAAAATCTCTGTCCATTTTATAAGATCTTACACGGCCATGGCTCGCCTTGCTGATGTTCAGAGACGACACCACTTGCCCGTCAGACGTCTGGTTTGTGATAGCCAACCGCGCTGGAACTCCACCTTGTATAGGCTTGATAGGCTGCTCCAGCAGCAACGTGCCGTTAACGACTACCTGTACGAACTCTGCAGCAGGCGTCCGGACTGCACATACCGCGTGCAGTAGCCGGGCCACAGCGCTCCAGCCGCAACATTTCCTTCACTGGCAAAGACTTGATAAAGGGGTCATGCGTTGTCTCTCAATAAACTTGTACATTCCAAATCCGGTTGTGACTTGCACCTCACGTCCACCAGCTCGCCAGATCACCGAAATCGTGATGAGCTTTGTTACTAGAACTCTACAGCAGGGCAGGTTCTGGGAAGCTTGGTTTCTTTTCACCGCGCCAGTGGCTGCTCATGCGTGACGCATACAGACTTCTGAGGCCATTTGATGAGATCACTAAACTGGTCAGTCGCAGCCTTGGTGCCATTAGTGACATTGTACCTTACGCCTTTCTGGAGCACTCATTGCATAATGTCATTGATCAATCCGCCGAGGAGTTGGAGCTTGAAGATGAGGAATAGTGTTGAGCGCGAATATTCGAATAGCGAATTTTTTTAGAGAATATCGGCACTTCGCTAATTCGCGAATATTTCGAATATAGCGCTATAAATTCGCTATTTCGAATATTCTTTTTTTTTTTTTTTTTTTTTAGTTATATTTTTTTCTTTCCCACTTCCCAAAAGTAGTTCTTACCTGTCCTGAGGATTCCTGGCTTCCTGGCTGCTCTAGTCAGTGCCCGTTGCCGCTTCTGCCGACTTCCGTGCTCATGGAGCGTCCCCATCACCATGGGAACGTCTCCATATACTAAAATGTACTGTCGGATTTGAGAAATTACGTTTAAATCGCAATGCGATTAATTGAAGTTATATTAATCGCATTGCGATTACAACTTAGCACTGCTATCTTACATAGGCTAGAATTAACGAATATGGAATATAGCACTAGCAGTGTTAAGTTGAAATCGCAATGCGATTACTTCAAGTTAAATTAATCGCTTTGCGAATTCAACTTAGCACTGCTAGTGCTATATTCCATATTTGTTAACTTCGTTTATTCTAGCAAGCTGACCCATTATAAACCCAGCTCTAAGTTGAAATCGCAATGCGATTAATATAACTTGAATTAATCGCATTGCGATTTTAACATAATTCCTCAAATCCGACATTTTAGTATATGGAGACGTTCCTATGGTGATGGGGATGCTCCATGAGCACGGAAGTTTATGGTTGGCTTGGTAGAATTAGCGAATAGCGAATATGACGAATGTATTTGTTATATTTCTCAAAACGAAGATAACGAAGTATTCTACATCTTCGTTTAAGCTACCTATTCGTCAACTTCGCTAATTCTAGCAATCAAATAGGAGGGTTGACTATAGAGACAGCTGTGTTAAATTCGCTATGCGATTTTTTTTATTTTTTTTTAATAGAATAATTATATTACTTGATATAATTATTATAATTATTCTATTTATTAAAAAAAAAAATTATATAATCGCATAGCGAATTAAACACAGTTGTCTCTAATATAGTCAACCTTCCTATTTGATTGCTAGAATTAGCGAAGTTGACGAATAGGTTGCTAAAACGAAGATGGAGAATACTTCGCTATCTGAATCGTTTTGGGGAATATTCGCGAATTTCGTCAAAATCGAATATGGCACCTGCCGCTCATCACTAATGAGGAAGTCGCAATGCTGAATGAATTCCCAGGGGGGGGAGGCTACTCCACATGAGACAAGTCAGCAGGAGTCTGAAGAGGAGTCAGAGGAGGAACGTGGCTGGGAGGAGGATGAGTAAGAAGAGCAGGCTTTGAGAGGGACTTTAAACTGTCCGGAGATCCATGGTGTTGTCTGTGGCTGGGAGGAGGAGACCGAGAACTATATTCTCATGGGCGATGAGCAGGAGCCAGGGTGCTGAATCGCTTCCAATTCAGTGCAAATGGGGGTTTTCATGCGCCAGTATTTGAAGAGGGACCCCAGTATAAAAAGCATAAAGGGCAATCACCAGTACTGGGTGGCAATATACTTAGACCCCTACAACACAAAATGGCGGACATGTTACCAGCATCACAGAGGGCTGGCAGAATCCCGCATTTCCAGGCCTTGCTGCGAGAGAGGCTGCATTCTGCTGTTGTGGGCGCTGGCAGAGGCATTTCCAGCCACAGCGAAACAGGTGTGGGTACCAATCCTACCGTGCCTGCAAGAAAAGGGCAGTTTGAAGATATGTTGGTCACTTCAGATATGAGATCATTCTTGCAGCCAACCCATCGACAGCCGCCCTCCGGATCCAGCCTCAGGAAATGGCTAGACCGTCCGTCAGGTGTCCGACTACATCAGGTTAACGATGTGGACGCTCTGAGAAGAGAGGAACTCCTGGACTACTTGATGTGCAGGCTTGACCTGTGGCCAGAGCTGGCACAATTTGCCATGGAACTCTTGGCTTGCCCCTCGTCGAGTGTCCTGTCTGAATGGACGTTCAGCGCAGCAGGGGGATCACGACTGATAAGTGCACTCGCCTAGATCACGACAGTGTGGACTACCTCACATTTCTAAAAATGAATGAGGCATGGATCTCGGAGGAATTCAACACCAGTGATTACCACATATAATTGAATTTACTCATGCCAGCCCACAAATATCCGCCACCACCTACAACTAAGAATAGTCCTTGTCCTATGTATATACAGTATTTTGTGGAAGCAGGTATATCTCAGGCTTCAATCCATATTTGGTGGAAACAGGTATATGGAACCCCTTAATCAGTATTTTGTGGAAGCAGGTATATCTCAGGCCTCAATCCATATTTGGTGGAAACAGGTATATCGAACCCCTTAATCGGTATTTTGTGGAAGCAGGTATATCTCAGGCCTCAATCCATATTTGGTGGAAACAGGTATATGGAACCCCTTAATCAGTATTTTGTGGAGGCAGGTATATCTCAGGCCTCAATCCATATTTGGTGGAAACAGGTATATGGAACCCCTTAATCAGTATTTTGTGGAAGCAGGTATATCTCAGGCCTCAATCCATATATGGTGGAAACAGGTATATGGAACCCCTTAATCAGTATTTTGTGGAAGCAGGTATATCGCAGGCCTCAATCAATATTTGTTGGAAACAGTTATATGGAACCTCTTAATCAGTATTTTGTGGAAGCAGGTATATCACAACCTTCAATCAATTTTTAGTGGAAGCAGGTATATAAAACCCCTTAATCAGTATTTTATGGAACAGCTATATTGCAGGCCGCAATCAATATTTGGTGGAAACAGGTATATCTAACCCCATAATCAGTATTTTGTGGAAGCAGGTATATTGCAGGCCTCAATATTTTGTGGAAGCAGGTATATAGCAGGCCTTAATCAATATTTGGTGGAAACAGGTATATCAAACCCATTAATCAGTATTTTGTGGAAGCAGGTATATCGCAGCCCTCAATCAGTATTTTGTGGAAGCAAGTATCTCGCAGCCCTCAATCAGTATTTTGTGGAAGAAGGTATATCGCAGGTATAAATAATTATTTTGTGGAAGCAGGTATATCGCAGGCCTTAATCAATATTTGGTGGAAAAAGGTATATCAAACCCATTAATCAGTATTTTGTGGAAGCAGATATATCGCAGCCCTCAATCAGTATTTTGTGGAAGCAAGTATCTCGCAGCCCTCAATCAGTATTTTGTGGAAGCAGGTATATCGCAGGCTTCAATCAATATTTGGTGGAAACAGGGATATTGAACCCCTTAATCAGTATTTTGTGGAAAGCTTAGGTCATATATATTGCAGAACCCATCAATCAGTATTTTGTGGAAGCAGGTATATCGCAGCCCTCAATCAGTATTTTGTTGGAAGCAGAGTATATCGCAGCCCTCAAATCAGTATTTTGTGGAAGCAGGTATATCGAAACTCTTAATCAGTATTTTTGTGGAAGCAGGTATATCGCAGGCCTCAATCAATATTTGGTGGAAACAGGTATATCAAACCCCTTAATCAGTATTTTGTGGAAGCAGATATATCGCAGCCCTCAATCAGTATTTTGTGGAAGCAAGTATCTCGCAGCCCTCAATCAGTATTTTGTGGAAGCAGGTATATCGCAGGCTTCAATCAATATTTGGTGGAAACAGGGATATTGAACCCCTTAATCAGTATTTTGTGGAAGCAGTTATATTGCAGCCCTCAATCAGTATTTTGTGGAAGCCGGTATATCAAACCCCTTACCCAGTACTTTGTGGAATCAGGTATATCGCAGGCCTCAATCAATATTTTGTGGAAACAGGTATATTGAACCCCTTAATCAGTATTTTGTGGAAGCAGGTATATCTCAGGCCTCAATCCATATTTGGTGGAAACAGGTATATGGAACCCCTTAATCAGTATTTTGTGGAAGCAGGTATATCTCAGGCCTCAATCCATATATGGTGGAAACAGGTATATGGAACCCCTTAATCAGTATTTTGTGGAAGCAGGTATATCGCAGGCCTCAATCAATATTTGTTGGAAACAGTTATATGGAACCCCTTAATCAGTATTTTGTGTAAGCAGGTATATCACAACCTTCAATCAATTTTTAGTGGAAGCAGGTATATAAAACCCCTTAATCAGTATTTTATGGAAGCAGCTATATTGCAGGCCGCAATCAATATTTGGTGGAAACAGGTATATCTAACCCCATAATCAGTATTTTGTGGAAGCAGGTATATTGCAGGCCTCAATATTTTGTGGAAGCAGGTATATAGCAGGCCTTAATCAATATTTGGTGGAAACAGGTATATCAAACCCATTAATCAGTATTTTGTGGAAGCAGGTATATCGCAGCCCTCAATCAGTATTTTGTGGAAGCAAGTATCTCGCAGCCCTCAATCAGTATTTTGTGGAAGAAGGTATATCGCAGGTATAAATAATTATTTTGTGGAAGCAGGTATATCGCAGGCCTTAATCAATATTTGGTGGAAAAAGGTATATCAAACCCATTAATCAGTATTTTGTGGAAGCAGATATATCGCAGCCCTCAATCAGTATTTTGTGGAAGCAAGTATCTCGCAGCCCTCAATCAGTATTTTGTGGAAGCAGGTATATCGCAGGCTTCAATCAATATTTGGTGGAAACAGGTATATTGAACCCCTTAATCAGTATTTTGTGGAAGCAGTTATATTGCAGCCCTCAATCAGTATTTTGTGGAAGCCGGTATATCAAACCCCTTACCCAGTACTTTGTGGAATCAGGTATATCGCAGGCCTCAATCAATATTTTGTGGAAACAGGTATATTGAACCCCTTAATCAGTATTTTGTGGAAGCAGGTATGTCGCAGCCCTCAATCAATATTTGTTGGAAACAGGTATATGGAACCTCATAATCATTATTTTGTGGAAGCAGGTATATCAAACCCCTTAATCAGTATTTTGTGGAAGCAGGTATATCGCGGGCCTCAATCAATATTTGGTGGAAACAGGTATATCAAACCGCTTAATCTGTATTTTATGGAAGCAGGTATATGAAACCCCTTAATCAGTATTTTATGGAAGCAGGTATATGAAACCCCTTAATCTGTATTTTATGGAAGCAGGTATATCGCAAGCCTCAATCAATATTTTGTGGAAACAGGTATATCAAACCCTTTAATCAGTATTTTGTGGAAGCAGGTATATTGCAGCCCTCAATCATTATTTGGTGGAAGCACGTATATTAAACCCCTTAATCAATATTTCGTGGAAGCAGGTATATCACATCCCTCAATTATTTTTATTGCAACAACAGGTATATCACACCACCCAGTTTATTTGGGGCAACAGGTATATTGCAGGCCTCAATCAGTATTTTGTGGAAGAAGGTATGTCACACCCCCCAATCAGTTTTTTGGGGGGCAACAGGTATATCACACCCATTGCAAATAGTTGTTCCAATAGCGCTTGTCCCTCTATATAGTTGCGATATAACAGCAGAACCGCACATAACTGCTGCATAATACAAATGCACTATACACTTTCTATGTTAGAAAGTATATTATGGGTATATCATACCCTTCAATCAGTTTTTTGGGGGGCAACAGGTATATCACTCCCGTTGCAATTAGTTGTTCCAATAGCTTTTGTCCTTCTATATAGCTGCGGTATTGCAGCATAACTGCACACAACTGCTGCACAATACAAATGCACTATAATATACTTTCTAGGTACAAAGCAACATCTCCCTACACTGGCAAATCGGGTTCTGTTATAGGGTGGGGGTGTGTCCATGTGCTGAAATGTCTCAATTGGCTGTCCTGTCCCACCTGATGGATCTGTCATGAGTCAAAGTTTGGCGCTGGCAGACAACGCCATATGTTTGCATGCTCGGCGAATTGTAAATGCGCAAAGTTCACCGCAAAATGACCGCCAGGAGAAACACAAGGCCATCTCTAATGCCCAAAGCTTATTTTAATCTTCAAGATCCAGCACAAAAACTTGGATCTTCAATCAAGATGCCGGCTGCCGACTCTTTGCACTCAAACGGATGAGGTTAATATGATTTTTTTTTTTAAATTTATACCACCATTTAAGGGAAAATCGATTTGCTACCACCGAAGCACGAGGAAATTCGATATTGTGGAAAATCGAAAAAAAAAATGTGTGGACTTTGATTCGCTTAACACTAGCAGTAATCCATCCACTAACACAAATATAACAAGGTGGTGTTTGCGACAAATTGTCTTTCAACCAAGGGCATATTATCACTACTTAAACAATTGGATTTTTGTACTAAAATCTCTGAAACACATAGTCTGATGTAGTAATATGTCCGCTAACACAAATATAAGAATGGTAGCAAATTGTCTTTCAGCTAGGCGTTCAATTGCACGGTTATAAAAATTGCATTATTGGTTTAAAATGTTTTTGCTATAGTAACACGGATACAATGCACTGAAATAAGAATATGCAATTGCTCAGCATTTGCAGCAGAATGCTCTTGGGGTGCTGTGCTGGCAATAATTAACTGTAGAAACTTGAGATTCATGTAAAAAAAAATTGAGTTCTTTCTTACAGAGGGTTGGTATTATAACGTAGAACTACTAGGCTCAGAAACTACAGCAAGCGGCTTAAAGGGGTATTTCCATCACAGACAATGGGGGCATATTGCTAGGATATGCCTCCATTGTCTGTCATCTACAAAGAAAATGGAGTGGGGAGAGCTGTGGCTGGAGGACCCCGGATTTCCCAGGGTCCGTCCATCACCAAGCACTGCTCCCTGCTGCTCCCATAAAAGTGAATGGGAGCATACCATGCACGCTCGGCCCCTGCTCCAATTCATTTCTACTGGGCCAGACGGAAATAGCCGAGCCAGTGCTCAGCTATTTTTGGTGGCCCCATAGAAATGAATGGAGGGCGGCTGTGCATGCGCAATGTGCCCTCCGTTCATTTCCCCACTCCGTTCTCATTGTAGGTGCGGGTCGCAGGGGTGAGACCCGCATCTATTAGACAATGTGGGCATATCCTAGCATTGTCTGTGATGGGAATACCCCTTTAAGCACAGTGTGACCAGCGCCTCACTTCCTCACAACTTTCACTGATAACATTCCCAAAAATATACATAAACATATATTTTAATTTTTTCCTTATAGTGTCTCTATCATGCTACAATAATTCTCGTGACTCTATATACTCTGTAATAATTTTTTTGGCAGACACCCCAGACTAATTTATTTCTTATTATAAGCTAGTGATCAGTGGCAGGGGTAATTTTCGAATTCGCAATATTTCGCAAAGATTTGGTACAATATTCGTCATATACTGTATTCACAAATTCGCTATTATTTTCTAGATTGTGAAAAATGGCAATGTAATATTTGCATTATGCGTGTGCAATACAGGCGTGGATCACTATAGCTACATTTTTCAAACTGCTCGAAGTTTAACCTCTTAAGGACATAGGACGTATGGGTATGCCCTAATGTCCGAGTCCTTAAGGTCACAGGGCGTACCAATACGTCCTAACTAAAATCGCATGTTAAAAAAAAAATTGCAATAGAAACATGATTCCTGCTGCGATCGTGCAGCAGAAACCATGTTCACATCCTGAGGGGGGTCCTGTGACACTTCAGCAGGTACATTGTTACATAATTCAGCAGGTACCTTGTTACAATGCCCAGGGGGGTCCTGTGACCCCTCCCCATATCGGTGATCGCTGTAAACCACAGGTCAATTCAGAACCTGTGGTTTGCAGCACTTTTCGCAAGTCTAAATGCCCCCAAAGTGGTAAATTTTAACCCCCCCTCCAGCCCCCAATCATATTGTAGCTGCAGGGGTGCAGGTGGGGTGGTTGTAGGTGGCGGGAGGCAGTGCGGGAGGCTGGCGGTGCAGCAGGCGGGATCACAATAGCGATCCCCCGCCCGCCTCCTCTGTAACATCATTGGCGGTATAGTGGATCTATCAGAGTGTCAGCATAATGCTGACACTCTGATAGAAACTGGTGGCATCTGTGCTGGTGCAGATGCCCGTCGTTTAACCCCTTCCACACCGCGGTCTGTACGGACTGCTGTATGGAAGGGGTTAACAGGGAGGGAGCTGCCTCCCTCTCCCATCGGGGGGCTGCTGTGCCTTTGCAGCCCCCCAACAGGATGGGATCGCAGAGGCAGGGGGCCCCCCTCCCTCCCCATCACCCGCTGCTCTGTTCTGGCAGCGGGTGATGGTTGCCATGGAAGCAGGACGCTTTCAGAAGCGTCCTGCTCTCTCCATGGTACGGAAAGTCGGAATAGACCTGCTAAAGGGCTATTCAGACTTTGTAAAGTAAAAAATACAGCACTGTGCACTGTACAGTGTACTGTACTATATTATATAGACACCAGATCCACTGGATCTACAAGTGGGTCTGGGTCAAAAAAAATGTAAAAAAGTTAAAATAAAAAAAACATATCACTGAATAGAAATAAAAAAATAAAATACACTACACATATTAGGTATCGCCGTGTCCGTAAAAACCTGCTCTATAAAACTATCACATGACCGAACCCCTCAGGTAAACGCCATTAAAAAAAATGGTGTAAATAAGACATTTTTTGACACCTTACATCACTAAAAGTGTGATACAAAGCGATCAAAAAGGTGTATGCCTCCCAAAATAGTACCAATCAAACCGCCATCTCATCCTGCAAAAAATAAGCCCCTACCTAAAACAATTGCCCAAAAAATAAAAAAACTATGGCTCTCAGACTAAAACATGATTTCTTTGTTTCAAAAATGCTTTTTAGTGTTAAATGTAAAAAAAAAAAAACTAAAAAGTAGACATATTAGGTATTTCCATGTCTGTAAGAATCTTCCCTATAAAAATATCACATGACCTAACCCCTCAAGTGAACACTAAAAAAAATTTATTAAAAACTTTGTCAAAAAGCAATTTTTTTGTCACCTTACATCACAAAAAGTGTAATAGCAAGCGATCAAAAAGTCATATGACCCCCCAAATAGTGCCAATCTAACCGTCAACTCATCCCGCAAAAATTATACTCAACCTGAGACATTCGCCTAAAAACTGAAATAAATATATGGCCCTCAGACTATGTAGAAACTAAAACATGTTTTTTTTTCTTCAAAAAGGATATTATTGTGTAAAACCTAAATTAATAATAAGAGGTATACATAATATCTATTGCCACGTCTGTAAGGACCTGCTCTATAAAAATATAACATGACCTAACCCCTCAGGTGAACGCCGTAAACATAAAAAATAAAAACGTAGTCAAAAAAGCTATTTTTTTGTCACCTTACATCACAATAAGTGTAATAGCAAGCGATCAAAAAGTCATATGCACCCCAAAATAGTACCTTTCAAACCTCCTTCTCATCCCGCAAAAAATGAGCCCCTAGATAGGACAATCGCCCAAAAAAATGAAAAAATATGGCTCTTAGACTATGTGGACACTAAAACATGATTTTTTTTTTCGTTTTAAAAATTATATTATTGTGTAAAACATAACTAAATAAATAAATAAATAGTATACATATTATGTATCTTCGCGTCCGTCACAACCTGCTCTATAAAAATAACACATGAACACAGCAAAAAAATGTAAATAAATGTGGTGTCAAAAGCCATTTTGGTCACCTTACATCACAAAAAGTGTAATAGCAAGCAACCAAAATGTCATATGCACCCCAAAATAGTGCCAATCAAACCGACATCTCATTCTGCAAAAAATTAGCCCCTACATAAGACAGTCGCCCAAAAAAAACTAAAAAACTATGGCTTTCAGAATGGGGAGACACTAAAAAAATAATTTTTTTCAAAAATGCTTTATTATGTAAAACTAATACAAAAACCCCCAAAAAGTAGTCATATTTTGTATTGTCGCATCCGTAACAACCTGCTCTATAGAAATAGCACACAATCTAACCTGTCAGTTCAATGATGTAAATAACAAAAAATACAAAACGGTCCCAAAACAGCTATTTTTTTGCAAATTTTCCATTTTAATCCATTTTTCCAGTAACAAAGCAAGGGTTAACAGCCAAACAAAACTCAATATTTATTGCCCTGATTCTCTAGTTTGCAGAAACACCCCATATGTGGTCATAAACTGCTGTATGTCCAAACGGCAGGGCGTAGAAGGAAGGGAACGCCATATGGTTTTTGGAAGGCAGATTTTGCTGGACTGGTTTTTTGACACCAAGTACCATTTGAAGCCCCCCTGATGCACCCCTACAGTAGAATCTCCAAAAAGTGACCCCATTTTGGAAACTATGGGATAAGGTAGCAGTTTTGTTCGTATGATTTTAGGGTAAATATGATTTTTGGTTGCTCTATATTACACTTTTTTTGAGGCAAGGTAACAAAAAATAGAAATTCTGAAATTTCATCTCCATTTGCCAATAACTCTTGTGGAACACCTAAAGGGTTAACAAAGTTTGTAAAACCGGTTTTGAATACCTTAAGGGGTGTAGTTTCTTAGATGGAGTCACTTTTATGGAGTTTCTACTCTAGGGGTGCATCGGGGGACTTCAAATGGGACGTGGTGTAAAAAATCCAGTCCAACAAAATCCGCCTTCCAAAAACCATATGGCGTTCCATTCCTTCTGCGCCCTGCTGTTTGGCCATACAGCAGTTTACGACCACATATGGGGTGTTTCTAAAAACTACAGAATCAGGGCAATAAATATTTTGTTAGGCTGTTAACCCTTGCTTTGTTACTGGAAAAAAATGGATTAAAATGGAAATCTCCATTTGCCATTAACTCTTGTGGAAAACCTAAAGGGTTAATGACGTTTGTAAAATCAGTTTTGAATACCTTGAGGGGTGTAGTTTCTAGAATGGGTGGTTTCTATTATGTAAGCCTCACAAAGTGACTTCAGACCTGAACTGGTCCCTAAAAAGTTGGGTTTTGAGAATTTCTGAAAAATTTCAAGATTTGTTTCTAAATTTCTAAGCCTTGAAATGAAATGGCATTCCCAAAATGATCGTTCATCAGGCAGTATAACACAGGAGAGGATTAGATACACAATTCAGCAGACAGTATCACAAAAGATAAGATTAAATACACAGTTCTTCAGACAGTATCACACAGGATAGGATTAGATGCATAGCTCATTAGACAGTATGACACAGGAGAGAATTAGATACACAGTTCTGCAGACAGTATCACACAGTACAGGATTAGATACAAAGATCTGCAGACAGTATCACACATGAGAGGATTAGATACACACTTCAGCAGACAGTATCACACAGAATAGGATTAGATGCACAGTTCAGCAAACAGTATCACACAGGATAGGATTAGACACACAGCTCTGCAGACAGTATCAAACAGTACAGGGTTAGATGCACAGCTCATTAGACAGTATCACATAGGAGAGTATTAAATACACAGCTCTGCGGACAGTATGGCACAGTAGAAGATTAGATACACAGCTCAGCAGACCCTGTGAGCACACAGGGTTTGATTAGATACACAGCTCATCAGACAGTATCAGTCAGGGGATGATTAGGTGCACAGCTCAGCAGACAGTATCACAAAGGGTAGGATTAGATACACAGCTCTGCAGACAGTATCACTCAGTACAGGATTAGATACACAGCTCTGCAGACAGTATTACACATTAGAGGTTTAGATGCACAGCTCAGCAGACAGTATCACACAGTACAGGATTAGATACACAGCTCAACAGACATTATTACACAAGAGAGGATTAGATACACTGTTCAACTGAAAGTATCACACATAATAGGTTTAGATACATGGCTCAGCAGACAGTATCACACAGGATAGGATTAGATACATGGCTTAACAGACAGTAGAATGGGTTGATATAGAGGTCACTGTTATGGGGGATACTGTCTTTTATCGACACGCGGAAATATGAATTGAAATAGATTAAATATACCCGTGCGAAGCGGTTTCCTTCGGCTACTGTTTTATATATTTTAAATGTAAGACAAAAACCTGATGGTAACCAAGCCATAGTTCACGAATCACAACTGTGGTTCCATTACCAGGTATTTACCTAAGGTTTATGTATTAAACTAGGAAGAAAATGTTCCACCTGATGTCTGAACATTGTATTGCAATTGATCCAATTTAGATATAACATCATTTTGTGACACACATCTCAGGACATGTTGAGATTAGTGATCAGTTAAGTGTGGACACATCTGTACATGAAGTAGACATATGGGGAATGTAAATCAATAACTTTTTTTGGCGGTATTAGTATGTATTAGAGAAATTGAAACTTGGAAAATTGAAAAATTTTCCCAAATTTTGGTAAATTTGGTATTTTTTTTATAAATAAAAATGAAATTTTTCGACTTCATTTTACCACTGTCATGAAGTACAATATGTGACGAAGAAATAATCTCAGAATGTCCTGGATAAGAAAAATCGTTTTAAAGTTATCACCACATAAAATGACACTGGTCAGATTTTGAAAAAATGGCCTGGTCCTTAACCACTTCCCGACCGCCTAACACACATCTGCGTTCTCGCGGCGGTCGGGCTGTTCTGGGGCGACGCATATGTGCGTCATCTCGCGAGACGCGAGATTTCCTGTAAACGCGCACGCGCGTTCACAGTAACGCACGTCTCAGGAGTTTGACTACAGCCTGCCAGCGATGCTCCATATAAAATAAATCGCATCAAACAAGTATATCAGACGCTGTTTTGTGAACAGCGTCTGATATAGCTGCTACCTGGTCCTCTGGTGGTCCCATTTGCTGGGATCGACCACCAGAGGACCAGGTAACTATGTAAAGTTGCACCAAACACTACACTAAACCCCCCCCACCTATTAACCCCTTGATCACCCCATCTAGACCCCCTGATCACCCCCCTGTCATTGATCACACCCCTTGTAAGGCTCCATTCAGACGTCCATATGTGTTTTGCGGATCCGTGCATTCACGGATCCGCGGATCGGATCCGCGGATCTGCGGATCCACAGATCTTCAAAACACGGACACTGGCAATGTGCTTTCCGCATTTTGCAGATCCGCACATTGCCAGAACTATATAGAAAATGCTTTTCTTGTCCGCAATTGCGGACAAGAATAGGACATGTTCTATATTTTTGCGGAACGGAAGTGCAGACCCGGAAGCGCGGATCCGTAATTCCGGATCCGAGCGGGACAAAGTCTGTCCCCATAGAAATGAATGGGTCCGCAATTCAGTTCCGCAAACAGAATTGCAGACGTGTGAATGGGGCATAAGGGTCCCTTATCACCGCCAGTTAGTTAGCTACTTGTTAGGTAGTTAGCGCCCAGCCCACCGCACCGCACCGCAGTCACTGATTTTGGCAGAGATTTTTCCATCCACATTGATTGATGCGAATGAAAAAATCTGTGCCGTTCATTTATTTTATTTTTTTCCGCCCAGAGGCTGAACGGAAAAAAAAAATCTCATTACCCGTATGCTCAATATAAGGAGAATCGCAGAAACTCCTAATGCTGGCCATACGTGTAATGATTGCGGAGACCCCTAAAATGCCAGGGCAGTACAAACACCTCACATGTGACCCCATTTTAGAAAGAAGACACCCCAAGGTATTCCGTGAGGGGTATGGTGAGTTCATGTAAAATTTTATTTTTTGTCACAAGTTAGTGGAACATGAGACTTTGTAAAAAATAAAAATAAAAATCAATTTCCGCTTAATTGTGCCAAATTTTTTTTTTTCTGTGAACTCGCCATGCCCCTCACAGAATACCTTGGGGTGTCTTCTTTCCACAATGGGGTCACTTGTGGGATATTTATACTCACCTGGCATTTTAGGGGTCCTAAAGCGTGAGAATCCAAATGCGTAAAAATGGCCTGTGAAATCCTAAAAGTACTCATTGGAATTTGGGCCCCTTTGCGCATCTTAGCTGCAAAAAAGTGGCACACATGTGGTATCGCCGTACTCAGGAGAAGTAGGGCAATGTGTTTTGGGGTGTATTTTTACATATACCCATACTTTGTGTGAGAAATATCTCTGTAAATGACAACTTTTTAAATTTTTTTATTCATGGTAACAGAACTCTGGTCAGACTTTTGCTAAACGCAAAAGTCTGATCAGACTAAGTGTCAAGTAAAAAATACAGTACAGTACATTATATAATGTACTGTACTGTAATATACAGACAACAGATCCACTGGATCGTCAAGAACCAAGTGGGCCTGGGTCAAAATAAATGTAAAAAAAGTGAAAAAAGGTAAAAGCAAAAAATCACATTTATCACTAATAAAAAAAAAAAAATACACTACACATGTTATATATCACCGTGTCCATAATGACCTGATCTATAAAATGGGTTTGTTACTTTCTCTGCATGGTGAACATCATTAAAAATAATAATAATAATAAATAAACTATGATAAAGTTTAAATTTTGCCCACCTCACTTCCCAAAAAGTTAATAAAAGTGATCAAAAAAGTTGTATCTACACCCAAATGGTACTAATCAAACCGTCACCTCGTCCCGCAAAAAATTATACCTTACCTAAGAAAATCACCCAAAATTTCTTAAAAATTATGGCTCTCAGGCTATGCAGACACTAAAACATTTTTTTTGTCTCAAAAATATGATTGTGTAAAACCTAAATAAATAAATAAATAAAAAATAGACATATTAAGTGTCTTCGCATCCGTAAGAACCTGAAATATAAAAATAACACATAACCTAACCCCTCAGGTGAACACCGCAAAAAAAAAAAAAAACTGTGTCAAAAGCCCTTTTTTGTCACCTTACATCACAAAATGTCTAATAGCAAGCGATCAAAAAGTCAAATGCACTCCAAAATAGTGCCTTTAAAACCATCTCATCCCGCAAAAATTTTTACCCTATCTAAGAAAATCGCCCAAAAAATAAAAAATGTTATGGCTCTTAGGCTATGCAGACACTAAAACAAAAATTTTTGTTTCAAAAATTATATGATTGTGTAAAACCTAAATAAATAAATAAAAAGTAGACATATTATGTATCACAGTGTCCGTAAGAACCTGAACTATAAAAATAACACATGAACTAACCCCTCAGGTGTAAAAAGCAGTTTTTTTGTCACCTAACATCACAAAAAGTGTAACAATAAGCAATCAAAAAGTCATATTCACCCCAAAATAGTACCATTAAAACCGTCATCTCATCCCACAAAAAATGAGCCCCCACCTAAGACAATTGGACAAAAACTTAAAAAAAAATTGACTCTCAGACTATGGAGATACTAAAATGTTTTTTTGTTTGTTTAATAATGGATATTATAGTATAAAACCTAAATAAATTTAAAAGAGTAGACATATTATGTATTGTCGCGTCAGTAAGGATCTGCTCTATAAAAATAACACAACCTAACCCCTCAGATGAACACAGTCACAAAAATAAAATAAAAATGGTCCCAAAACAGTATTTTTTCCAAATTTTCCATTTTAATCATTTTTTTCCAGTAACAAAGCAAGGGTTAACAGTCAAACAAAATTCTATATTTATTGCCCTGATTCTGTAGTTTACAGAAACACCCCATATGTGGTCGTAAACTGCTGTATCGCCAAACGACAGGGCATAGAATGAAGGGAACGCCATATGGTTTTTGGAAAGCAGATTTTGTTGGACTGGTTTTTTGACACCATGTCCCATTTAGAGCCCCTCTGATGCTCCCCTAGAGTAGAAACTGCATAAAAGTGAACCCATATAAGAAACTACACCGCTCAAGGTATTTAAATCTGATTTTTCAATCTTTATTAACCCTTTAGGTGTTCCTCAAGAGTTTATGGCAAATGGAGATGACATTTCAGAATTTCTATTTTTTATTTTTATATTTTATTTTTTGTCTCACAAAAATCTATTATAGAGAAACCAAAAATCATATGTACCCTAAAATTAATAACACCAAAACCGCCACCTTATCCAGTAGTTTCCAATATGGGGTCACTTTTTTGGAGTTTCTACTCTAGGGGTGCATCAGGGGGGCTTGAAATGGGCCATAGTGTAAATAACCCAGTCCATCAAAATTTGTCTTCCAAAAATCATATGGTGTTCCCTTCATTCTATGCCCTGCAGTTTGGCGATACAGCAGTTTACAACCACATATGTGGTGTTTCTGCAAACTACAGAATTAGGGCAATAAATATTGGGTTATGTTTGGCTGTTAACCCTTGCTTTGTTCCTGGAAAAAATTGATTCAAATTGAAAATTTGCCCAAAAATCGAAATTCTGAAATTTTATGTCCATTTTATGTCCATTCTTTGTCCAGGGTTAAAAAGGTTTGTAAAATCAGTTTTGAATATCTTGAGTGGTGTAATTTCTAGAATGGGGTCATTTTTGGTTGGTTTCTTTTATGTAAGCCTCACAAAGTGACTTCAGATCTGAACTGGTCCTTAAAAAGTGGATTTTCTGAAAATTTTCAAGATTTGCTTCTAAACTTCAAAGCCTTGTAACATCCCCAAAAAATAAAATGGCGTTCCCAATATGATCCAAACATGAAGTAGACATTTGGGGAATGTAAAGTAATAACTATTTTTGGAGGTATTACTATGTATTATAGAAGTGGAGAAATTGAAACTTGCAAATTTGCAAATTTTTTAATATTTTTGGTAAATTTTGTATTTTTTTATACAAAAAATGAACTTTTTTGACAAAATGTTACCAGTGTCATGAAGTACAATCTCAGAATGGCCTGGATAAGTAAAAGCGTTTTAAAGTTATCACCACATAAAGTGACACTGGTCAGATTTGCAAAAAATGGCCTGGTCCTTAAGGTGAAATAGGGCTGTGTCCTTAAGGGGTTAATGAGACTGGGGAAAATATTTGGTACAGCAGAACATTACAATAGCTTTATATGTAGATAGAGTGCTTCAATGTATTCCCAATTGCGCAAATCGGTAATAACGATGAAAATTTTTTGGTGTACTAGAGTATTGTTGTGAACTTGTGACATCACAGCACTATGTATGTATGTATGTATGTAGAATACATACATACATACAGTACTATGTATGTAGCATGTATGTATGGACAGCAGAACCTAACTACACTATATCACTATCTAACCTACACTGACTATCTCCCACTAACTCTCTGTATTATATATATAAACTAACTACCTATCTTTCTGATGTAATGTGACAAATGGAAACGAGAGAGCACAGCAATGACACTGCTGTCTCTCTCAGATCTGTAATAAACTGTAGAAAATGGTTGTGGGGAGGTCCTTATATAGTAAGGGGTAGGCAACTTTCCTATTGGTTGCCAGGGATGTTGCTAAGCTCAGACAAATACATTCTCTTTGGGCCATAAGCAAAAAGGGAGTTTATTGATGAAATAAAATGTAGAATATTCGAAAAATACAAATATATATCACTATATTCTAAATATTCGTGAATTCATAAGTTGCGATATTCGCAATTAAAATTCGCAATTTTAATATTTGCGCCCAACACAGCTGAAAGCAGTATGGCACTGCTGCTTGCTCAGTAAAGGCATCTACCTGCCTATTGCCCCTTTATTGGCAGATAAAGCTGTTTTTCAGCCTCTGAGCCAATCAGTGCAATCTCCCCCACTTCATCCTAATGTCATGTGTTCATCCATCTTCTTCCTCCCTGTTTTTTTCCTGCCAACAGTAATAGTAAGACGATTTCTCCAAAGTAAATCGCAAAAGCTTTAGATTTGCCGGAATACGTTTTGTGAAGTGTGTAACAATCCAATCACTTTAGAATTGATTTTCATTGTATACAGTAATACACATAATATATATATATATATATATATATATATATGTTGTAAGCATGCAGTGGGTGACATCATAGATGGTAGGTATGTGTCACTGAGGCTGCTACGCTCAGTGATGTAAATCCCGGAGTTAAGTAGCGACTAGTGGTGGTAGATCACTGAGTTGGTGTTAGCTGGAATTTGGGTCCGGGATTTAGGAGTGACTGAAGAGCTTGGGTGGGAAGGTCACTCACATACTCCATCTCGGGTGTTACCGCCACACACACAGGTGCGAGGGTGATTTTAAAAGACATTCTGCCAGAGATCAGCGTGTGTGGATGGTGGTCTGAGAGGAAGACTACTGAACCAAACCTCTTGGCAGTGAGGAATTGCTGGGAGAAAAACTGCAGCTGGTGAGAAGCCTGTATCACCGTGTTTTGTTATTTGATTTGGACTGTTCTGTTATTTGGAGAAAGCAAGCCTGTACTGTACTGTGTGCCTAATAAACCCTGAAAAGAGACTGTCTGAGTGGTCCCGTTTCACATATGGTGGAGGACGCGGGCAATTGGTTGCTAGGAGCAACAACATGAAAACCTGTCAGTGGTGAATGTCGTGGGTTAAGGCAGCAGCAGTATTGCAACAAGAATCTGTTGAAATGGAGGAGCTCCTCAAGCAGATAGTGCAGAGCAATCTGCAGCAGCGGCAGGCACTGGAGCAGCAGCAAAGAGCCCATGCAGAGGCTTTACAGGCTCAACGGCAGGCTAATGCGCACCAACACGAGACTAACCGTCTATTGACTTAGCAAATTGCGGCCCTCAGAGATGCTGTGACAGCACAACAAGTGGTGCATATTGCTGGGCAAGCTTCGGGTGGTGTGCGGAAAACTGTGCAGTCTGCTTTACAGAGAATGACAAATCAGGACGACGTGGAGGATTATTTAACTGTCTTTGAATGTATTGCAGACAGAGAGAAAGTGGGCTGAGGTGTAGATCAGTGGGCTGAGGTGCTGGCTCCATATTTGACTGGGGAGCCGCAGAAAGCATACTATGACCTGACCTTGCAGGATTCAAGAGACTACCGCAAATTAAAAGCGGAAATACTGGTTCGCATGGGAGTCAGTCCTGCACTCCAGGCCCAGCAGGTACAACAGTGGATCTTTTGCCAAGACAAACCACCGAGGTCACAGATGTTTGATCTGTTCCACTTGGTACGGAAGTGGTTGCAACCAGAGTCGTCCCCCCCAGAGCAGATGGTGGAAAAGTGGTAATGGATCGTTACCTGCACTATCTTCCTGGGCCAGTACAACGCTGGGTTGCCCAGGGAGACCCCAGAATGCTGACCAGCTGATAAACCTGGTACACTGCAGCAGAGAATCTCCTTGCAGGAGCTGAGAAAATAAAAATAACTCCCGGTAACCCCAAGGTTTATGTGGAACCCAGTAAGAGGGGCTTTAAACCCAGGGGAGAGCGGGGACAAGTGCCCGTGGAAACGAAAAAAGAATCACCAGAAACTGGTTCTAGACCTCCACCCCGCTGTCTTGTTTGTTGGAGGTGTCATAACCTGGGGCACATTGCAGCTCACTGTCCCATGACAAATGAACATATGGATTGTGATATGGCACGACGGTGCTCCCTGTTTGCCCATCCCGACTGCAGTGCCATCCAGTACCAGGCAACTGGGCCTCATATGTGCCAGTGACTGTCAATGCTAGCCCTGTGACTGCACTACTAGACTCAGGAAGCCTGGTCACACTTGTCAGAGAAAATCTTGTTCTCGTATTGCCGGCACCTGGACAGGGCATGGGGGTGATGTGTGTGCATGGGGATGTTAAGAACTATCCAGTTGCTCAGGTCACCATAGCCACTGAATGTGGGGCTGTATTGCATACGGTGGGCGTGGTGAAGAACTTATTGCATGCCATGATAATAGAGCGGGATCTTCTGTTGTTTTGGGAATTGTGGGGTAAAATGTCACCCAAACAAGTAAAAGTTGCACCTGCTTATGATGTGTCTCATGTTGAGGAAATCACAAACCAGGATATGCCTAGCGAACCAGCTGAGATAGTTGAGGGGTTTCCGCTATCTGTCTTGGTGAGAGACGAGAGTGAGACCATAGAATCTGAGCAGACCATACCCGTTCTGGATATCCCACAAGGGAATTTTGGGACGGCCCAGGCGCAAGACCCCACTCTAAAAGGGGCTTTAGCAAAAGTGACTGTAAATGGTGTTCCCCAGGATCCGGGTGCTGACCACAGGTATCCGTATTTTGAAATGCACAATGACCTCTTATATCGGGTTACCAAAGCTCACAATGAGGTGATAGAACAGTTAGTGGTTCCCGGTCCCTATAGAAAAAATGGACCTAGAAATGGCTCATACTCATGTGTTAGGGGGTCACCTTGGTACAGATAAAACCCGCAAACGAATATTTCAGAGGTTCTATTGGCCGGGGTGTTATAAAGAAATAGACGAATACTGCAAATCCTGCCCTACATGCCAATTAAAGGCCTCGCTGTCTCATTTTAAAAGTCCTTTGGTGCCACTTCCCATTATTGAGATACCATTTGAAAGGATCGCCATGGACTTAGTGGGACCATTAGACAAATCAGCTAGGGGACACCAGCATATTCTAGTAGTACTGGATTATGCTACCCAGTATCCAGAGGTCATGCCGTTACGAAACTCCTCCGCTAAAACTATTGTTCGGGAGTTGTTTCATATCTGCACGAGAGTGGGACTCCCCAAAGAAATCTTGACTGACCAAGGGACCCCATTTATGTCCAGGGTTATGGTCGAGCTGTGTAAACTACTGAAAATTAAACAGTTAAAAACTTCAGTGTACCATCCCCAAACCTATGGCCTTGTAGAAAGGTTTAATAAAACCTTGAAAACCATGTTGAAAAGGGCCATTGAGAAAGATCGTAAGTATTGGCATTGTTTGTTGCCATATCTGTTGTTTTCAATCCGGGAAGTTCCTCAAGCTTCTACAGGGTTCTCACCTTTTGAGTTGCTTTATGGTAAACACCCTCGGGGTTTGCTTGAGATAGCTAAGGAGATATGGGAGACTGAAGTTACTCAATACAGAAGTGTCATTGATCATGTGGTACAAATGTACTGTGTGCCTAATAAACCCTGAAAAGAGACTGTCTGAGTGGTCCCGTCTCACAATATTTATATATATAGGTGAATCCTACATTCTCCAGCATATAGGATGAGGTCCAAATCCGCCGAAATGGACCAACACCCAAGCGGTTGTCTGTAGCGAGCGGGATCACGTCAATGTTCCCGCTGACACTAGCAACCACAGCGCCGATTTCCACGCAGCCAAGGAGGGATCCTCCTCCAATGTGAGGATAACACTGCAAGCACATTGGATATCTGGAGTTGCGCACAAATAGATGCTAAAAATAGATGGCACTGTCGGGCGTCATCACAATCAGAAAGGCACGGTCCACTGTTCCCCATCTGGTCGTGTAAAATTCTAAAAAACAAGAGAGAAATTACAAGTTAGTTACAAGCATAATTATCTGATTAATATAGATTATATTCTCACTAATCCATAGCACTATTCTACACCATTACAGTGGTCAGACCGCAAGAGCAAGAAAGATCAAGATTGGCCCCGAATCAAAAGTACTTTCACCTAAACTCCATATTGAGGCCATTGGGATGTAAGCTATCAAGAGTGTAGATCCACTGAAGTTCTTTTTTCTTTAACAGTGCCAGGCGATCACCACCTCTTCTAGGGATCGCAATATGGTCTAGCATCTCAAATCTCGTTCTGTATGCTGAAGGGACCTAAAATGTCTGGAGACAGGTAAATCTGTACGGTTTTTCCTTATGGAGTTTCTGTGATTATTCAGTCTTAATTTCAATTCTGTTGAAGTTTCACCAATATATAGCAAATTACAAGGACATGATAGCACATAAATAACATATGACGAAGCACATGTAAGGTGATATTTAATGGGATATTCCTTCCTTGTGTATGGATGTATAAAGGATTTGGATTTGCAGATATGACGACAATTTACGCAATTCAGGTAAGGGAAACAACCCAGTCCTGGTTGCGTAAATGCTCGCTGTGTCATGCTTTTTTTAGGACCTATATCAGCTTTGACTAATTGGTCCTTGATGTTTCTATTTTTACGATAGGACAGCAGTGGTGGAGGTTTAAACTCAGGAACATCCTTAATGCATCTGCTAAGGATGCTCCAATGATTTTTCAAGCTCTGTCCTATCTCTACACTTTGATCAGAGTAAGTGGAGATAAACGGTATCCTTTCAACTTTTTTTTGAGAATTTGGCTGGGTTATTTCATCATTTGTATGAAGAACCCTGTGTTTTTGTTGAACTAACAGTTTATGAGGGTAACCACGCTCTTTAAATTTGCCTTGCATCATATCCAATTTACTGGTTAACTCTACCTTATCAGATACAAAGCATTTTGCCCTCAGAAACTGTAAGTAGGGAAGATGTTTGATCATAATACGTGCGTGACTGCTCTCAAAATGCTAAATTGTGTTTCCATCTGTGGGCTTAACAAATAAACCCATGCAGATAGAACCATCAACTAATTTCACATTGGTATCCAGAAACGCTAAATCTGATTTTGAAGAAGATACAGTATATTGGAGGTCCTGTCCACAGAAGGAAGATGTCATCTATGTATCTCCATCACTTCAATACATGTTGAAAGTGGTGGGAGACATAGACGAAATACTCCTCCATGTGGCGCATATATATATTGGCATACGTCAGGGCCACATTGGACCCCATCGCGACGCCTCGTTTTTGACAGAAAAATGTATCCTGGAATAGAAAACAAAGCAACAAAAAGAAGAGAAAGAATACACAGACATCTACTGATGAAGACAAAGTTTTTTTTAGGGAACAATCTGGATGTAAAGAAAAGAAAGGAACAAGAACCAGAAGGGGAGGCCACAGATATAGACGGCAAAGGAAGAACGCGATACAACAGAACCAGACTACAGTCGACCAAGGGATCCACACAAAGAAAGAGACAATAGTCTTTAATTTATCCTCAATTGCATTGACTGAAGCTCAATACAGTGTTTTGTCCAAAGGACTCTCATTTTGTCCATGCACTCAGGTAAATTGGTTTGATTTAGAAATGGATTTAAATAACTTCTTTCGTTCTATTAAGTTAAAAATGTTTTTTAGGGATAAAACTGTTAATTTGAAAAAATGTACTAGTGAATTGACGCTCAAAAAATTGGGGTTGATCAATAAGAGTGATTTTACTCCTATTATTGATGAACCTGCGGTTGATGCCTACATTTCTGCAGTTAAAAGAGATATAAGGGATCTAAAATCCTCTATGGGGGAATTGAATACATTAAGGAGTCCAAATTTGACTTCTGCAGAAATTGAGGCATTATTACAACTCAAAAAGAACCCCCATTTGACGATTAAGCCGGCTGATAAAGGTGGGGGTGTGGTTGTACTTGATACTTCTAACTACATCAAGGAAATTCAGCTTCAATTGAATGACATAAATGTGTATGGTAATCTCCAGGGAGATCCCAAATTTCACATTATGAATATAATTAAGAGAAATCTGTCTGATGCGGTGGTGGCAGGGATTATAGATGAGGGGCTAAGGGAATATTTGTTGGTACCTTTTCCTATCACTCCAGTAATATATATATTACCTAAGATTCAGAAAAGTCTTATTGATCCACCTGGCCGCCCTATCGTATCAGGCACTGACTCTATATTCAGTAACATAGCTGTTTTTTTGGACAAAATGCTGCGAGAGTTTGTGACAGCTGGTCAATCTTACATCAAAGACACAGGGGATTTTCTGTGGCAACTCAGAGGAGTTGACACTAGTGGTCATGACTCTATCACCCTAGTGTCCTTTGATGTGGTATCCTTATATAAATCTGTAGGTCATGAAAGGGGAATTGCTGCAGTCAAGAAGTATCTGGATCGATCTCATATCACTTTTGATACAAAGCAGTTTGTTGTCACACTACTAAAATTGATACTTGAGAACAATTATTTTCTATTCGAGGATACATTTTTCTGTCAAAAACGTGGCGTCGCGATGGGGTCCAATGTGGCCCCGACGTATGCCAATATATATATGCGCCACATGGAGGAGGATTTCGTCTATGTCTCCCACCACTTTCAACATGTATTAAGGTGGTGGAGATACATAGATGACATCTTCCTTCTGTGGACAGGGACTGAAACACAACTTGGCTGCGTGGAAATCGGCGCTGTGGTTGCTAGTGTCAGCGGGGACATTGACGTGATCCCGCTCGCTACAGACAACCGCTTGGGTGTTGGTCCGGATTTGGACCTCATCCTATATGCTGGAGAATGTAGGATTCACCTACGGTGGCCTGTATACCATCCTGGATGCACTCTGCACCATAATAATCACTTATATGATAATTGGGCATTTTGCCATCAAGCAATATGGTGGACTTAGCGATATTGAGACGCTCAATGAAGCGCATTGGTCTCTGTGGGCGCCATGACTTATGAAGGTACGATCTTTAAGATCCTCATCTGGGACATTTATGCACTGGATCACTGAAATTTTATATTAGACTTATATATAGTTGATATATTTTATATGATGTATTCGTTCAATGCATTCACTAGGATATAGATCATGTATTTTTTGATCCTGATTGCACATGTCACTTTATGCACATGCACTTTGTTTTTATTTGTTTGACACAAAAATGAGATGTATTGAATCAAATACTTATTGGTGTTGCACTGTGATTTGTTGTTCACTTTGGATATACCTTTATATACTCTCATTTTCACTTTATCCATGCTTGAGGAAGGCTCATGTGAGCCGAAACGTCTCAATTTTGCCACCATATGGGTGAATAAAGTTTTTATTGTTTTCACTATTCAGGTGTGCAGTCCAACCTTTTCTTATATATATATATATATATATATATATATATATATAGCAGAAAAAGGATGTCTCCAATGGCGGCACTCGATTAAATGTAGTGGCGTGCCCGCGGTCAGAGGCCTGGACTGAGTCGTATGTAGATTTGAAAGAAGAAGACTGTGGCACTGCCTTAGTAGTGAATAGCAGTGGATCTTTATTACCTATGCATGTGACGCTGATCCTTCAATGGGATCCTTGTCAAGGCTTGACAAGGATCCCATTGAGAGGATCGAAACGTCGCATGCACATAGGTGAATAAAGGATCCACCTTATTTCACTACTAAGGCAGTGCCGCAGTCTTCTTCTTTCGTATATATATATATATATATATATATATATATATATATATAATGGTATATCTTTATGACATGTTCACATACACATTTTTTACTGTTAGTCTTTCTAAAATTATACATGTTGTTCAAGCTCTTTAATTTTCCAAACCGCTGAACATGAAATGTATTCACTGAAAATATACTGAGCTGGCTGTACATTTTGTGGGTTTTCTAGGCAGGCACACCTGTATTAACACATGATGAGGAAGCAAAATGTTTGATTATTACACAATCTGTCATTGATGCCGTCCATATGGGCACAGATATTTCAATTTTAAAGCATCAGCAAATTCCATTATTACAGAAGCAAAAACATAATTTTGGAAATAGTGTAGTATTAAGCAAATTGTTAGTTCTCTGAAGATATAATTTAAAACCGTAGGACAAGACATATACTGCAATCAGTGACCTGTTGAGTTTGTGGAAAATCTGACTAAAAAGAGTAAACATTCCTGTTGTGTTTTCAAAAATTGACTTGAAATTATGAAAAAGAGATATCATGCGCTACTGATGTTGGTTACAGAGCAGAATGTATAAAATATATGTAAATGTATAAGGTCAAAAGGGTTCTCCACTTTTGCTATATTAATAATCTATTCTCGGGATAGGTCATTATTATCAGACCAGTGAAGGCCCGACTACCAGCACCCTCTCTATCAGCTGTTTGAAAAGAATGCAGCAATTATACCAGCAATGTATTCTCTACTCTGTTTACCAGCATACTGTCAACATTGCAGCAGCGAGCAGGTGCAGCTCCATTGCCTCATCCACTTTAATGGGACCGCTCTTTCCTATTTACTTCTCACCCAATAGGTCATCAATATACCAGAAGCGGAAAACCTCTTAAAGTGTATGGCTACACAGCAATTTTGGGTGCAACACGTGTCGCATGCCTATGTCGCACCCAAGTATAGTAGTGTTGCAGGGCAGCCATAGGAATGAATAGGGATGCAGTGTGAATTGCAGTTTTGCTCAGACTGTAGCCCGTGAATTGCAGAAATCCAACACTTCTAGATTTTTTGCAATTTGAGTGTCACGGTCATAGAAAACGTGTGAGTGACGCTTTAACCCAATTCATTTCTATGACAGCCCCACTATACTGCGATACTTGGGTACAGCATATGTCATGTTCAGAATCACAGAACCCTTGTAATTGAACCCTTAGACTACATTCACATATGCGTTGGATCCTTGGTCGGGAGCTTTATTTGCAGATTCCTTGAAAATGCGGAACAAAATAGCACAGATGATATCACAAGTAAAATGACAGAAGCCATGACGGAAATCCTATGGACCCTATTATAGTCATTGTTGTCTTTTGGGAATAAAAAAGAGATGAGTGAATTTCTTGAAATGGCGTCCATAGTGTGATGGATACATCTCCGGCTTGCAATTCATTTTCCTGTTCCATTGATGGAACATAAAAACAAAAGTACTACACAGTTGTGAACAAATAAGAAAATTTATCATAGACCAGCTGGTCTATGATCTCCCCTGTGCTGACGGAAGATTCACTAAATTTCTGATGAGGCACATGGCCCCTGGCTGGGGTAGATTGCAGAAAACTAGTGCAAAAAAAGATAAATGTGCTGGACCTGCTGTCTCCGCCTGGAGAAACGCCACTTGAGCATAGTTTTTCTCTGCCGGGGAGAGTTTTTTAGAGAAAAAGGCACAGGGTCGCCATTTGGCAGGAGAAGGGCCCTGGGACAAAACCGCACCCACATCCACCTCGGAAGCATCCACCTCAGCAATAAAAGGTAAGGAAACATCGGGATGCACCAAGATGGGAGAAGACGCAAAACTCTCTTTAATCTTAGAAAAAGCTGCAAGCGCCTCCTCCGACCAAGAGGAAAAAGCCGCCCCCTTTTTTGTCATGTCAGTGAGGGGTTTGACAACAGAGGAATAATTCAAAATGAACTTTCTGTAATAGTTCGCAAAACCCAGAAAGCACATCAATGCCTTCTGATTCTCAGGAAGCTCCCACTCAAGCACAGCACGGACCTTCTCCGGATCCATGCGAAAACCAGAAGCAGAGAGGAGAAAACCCAGAAATTGAATCTCCGATACCATAAAAACACATTTCTCCAGCTTGGCGTACAATTTATTTTCCCGCAGAATCCGCAGAACCTGAAAAAGATGATCCTGATGGGTCTGAACATCAGGAGAAAAAAATCAAAATATCATCAAGATACACCAATACAAATTTCCCCATTAAATGGTAGAAAATACTGTTAACAAAATGCTGAAAGACGGCCGGAGCATTCATCAAGCCGAAAGGCATAACGAGATTCTCGAAATGCCCGTTAGGGGTATTAAAGGCCATTTTCCATTCATCCCCCTCTCTGACCCTGACCAGGTTGTACGCGCCTCTCAAATCCAATTTGGAAAAAACCTTGGCCCCAACAATTTGGTTGAAGAGGTCCAACAATTTGGGGATCAGAGGAAGGGGATAGGGATCGCGAATCGTGATACGGTTCAGCTCCCTAAAATCTAGGCAAGGTCTCAGAGAGCCATCTTTTTTTTTAACAAAAAAAACCCCGCAGCAACAGGTGATTTTGAGGGACGAATATGCCCCTTATCGAGACTCTCAGAGATATAGGTTCGCATTGTGATTCTTTCCGGTTGTGAGAGATTGTACAGGCGTGCTTTTGGCAGCTTGGCGCCGGGAACCTGAAAAAGATGATCCTGATGGGTCTGAAAATCAGGAGAAAAAATCAAAATATCATCAAGATACACCAATACAAATTTCCCCATTAAATGGTAGAAAATACTGTTAACAAAATGCTGAAAGACGGCCGGAGCATTCATCAAGCCGAAGGGCATAACGAGATTCTCGAAATGCCCGTTAGGGGTATTAAAGGCCGTTTTCCATTCATCCCCCTCTCTGACCCTGACCAGGTTGTACGCGCCTCTCAAATCCAATTTGGAAAAAACCTTGGCCCCAACAATTTGGTTGAAGAGGTCCAACAATTTGGGGATCAGAGGAAGGGGATAGGGATCGCGAATCGTGATACGGTTCAGCTCCCTAAAATCTAGGCAAGGTCTCAGAGAGCCATCTTTTTTTTTAACAAAAAAAACCCCGCAGCAACAGGTGATTTTGAGGGACGAATATGCCCCTTATCGAGACTCTCAGAGATATAGGTTCGCATTGTGATTCTTTCCGGTTGTGAGAAATTGTACAGGCGTGCTTTTGGCAGCTTGGCGCCGGGAATGAGGTTAATGGGACAGTCAAACTCCCGGTGAGGAGGTAGCTCCTGAACACCGCTCTCAGAAAACACGTCCGAGAAATCAGAGAGAAATGATGGCACAGTTTTAGTAGACACCTCTGCAAAAGTCGCTGTGAGACAATTCTCTCTACAAAACTCACTCCACTCATTTATTTGCCTGCCTTGCCAATCAATAGTGGGGTTATGTCTAGTGAGCCAGGGTAACCCCAAAACTAGAGGAGAAGGCAATCCGTTAAGGACAAAACAAGATATATCCTCCACATGAGTGTCACCTACAGCTAACCGGATATTGTGAACAATGCCCTTCAGGGATCTCTGTGAGAGTGGAGCAGAGTCAATAGCAAAAACAGGTATATCCTTTTCTAATGTGCAAACCTGAAAACCATGCATGGCTACAAATTGAGTGTCAATAAGATTGACGGCCGCTCCACTATCGACAAAAATTTCACAAGAAATGACTTTGCTCTCTAGCGCCACCCTGGCAGAAAGGAGAAAACGGGAACTGCAGGTCAGAGGAAAAACATCAATTCCTACATCAACTTTGCCCAAGGTAGCAGATGAAGCAGAGTTTGATGATTTACCTTTTGAGGTTTTTCTCTTATTATCACTCTTAGTACAGTTCATGAATTTCCTAGACGGACAAACATTTGCCAAATGACCAATGCCCCCACAACAAAAACACACCATTCTCTGAGGACTAAATCCTCCTTTATAAGGGGCAAGTCAACCTAGCTGCATATGCTCCTCCTCAGAGGGGACCGAGACAGGATGAGGCCACTGCACACTGAATGAGTCCGCACCACTGCCCCTAGACTGACAATGGCTGGACAGAGAAGTCTCGTTTCTTTCTCTTAGACGCCTGTCAAGACGTACCGCCAATGACATGGCAGACTCTAAGGACGTTGGTCTCTCATGGAAAGCAAACGCATCTTTCAATCTCTCTGAGAGACCATGACAGAACTGACTCCGGAGTGCAGCATCATTCAAACCTGATTCAGCTGCCCATTCAGAACAATAAAGCTCCGCAGACAGTTTGTTCTGGCATAAAAAACGTAAGTTAGATTCAGCCAGAGCAACACAATCCGGGTCATCATATATCTGCCCCAGGGCCACAAAAAATCTTTCCACGGATCGAAGGGAGGGATCCGCCGATGGCAGCGAAAAAGCCCAAGTCTGAGCATTACCCCAGAGCAGGGAGATGACAATCCTCACCCTCTGCTCCTCATTACCAAAGGAATGGGGACACAAGCAAAAATGGAGTTTGCATGCCTCTCTGAAGCGAACAAAATTCTCACTGCCCCCAGAGAACGTTTCCGGAAGTGAGACCTTTGGCTCGCAACAGACTCCATGGGCCAGAGCAGAGCCCAATGCTTGAAGCTGAGTCATAGATTGACGGAGATCCGCTACCTCCAAAGAAAGACCCTGCATGCGGTCAACCAGGTCAGAAAGCGGATCCATGTCAAAAAGGACGTTTTCGGCGGATTATAATGTCGCTACTGTATGTGAGCAACAATAGCATACACAGTGAATTATATACTGACCGGACCCAAACTAGGGAGCATAAAGGGTGACCCCTGTCAGACCCTAAAAGCTCTCCCTATGCTGCTAAGCTCATGTCCAGATCCAGATGGTGGATCAAGACATGCCCGCGTACCTAAGGCTGATGACCACTGTAACCCCTACAATAGTGGAAGGGGCACGGCCACCGGTGCCCTGCTCAGTATATGGACGGAACCGGGGTCGCCTCGAACCCAGTCAGCAAACAAACAGAAACACACAATGTCTGCACACTTAACTGAAGGAGCTGCAGCAGCAGTGAAAACAGATCCAAAGTCAGCAGACAATATCCGAAGTACTTGCTTCAGCAGAACACAGGTCCAGTGAAAAGATATCACACAAGTGAAGATACTCAAGCGAGAGATACAGCTCAAATGAAAAGTATAATCCGCACCCTACAAAGGAGGAGGGGTGATTTAAAGGCAGAGCAATCAAACATAGGAGGAACAGCTGGGAGGAAGGAAACAGAAAGTAAAGACCTCATCACAGGGGCAGAGAAACAGATAAGAGAGAACTCCTCCAAGCTCTAGTAGTGACATCATCACAGGGGTGGAGAAACAGAGCTGTGAGAACGTCTCGAAGCTCTGGTAGTGACACTTGAAAACAGTAAATTAACAAAATATGATACACAAAGCAATAAAATGGCTACTTTAATTTCTGCCACTACATTAGGCTTGTTGAAAACTTGCATATTATAGTCAGTATTTTTAAATCAAAACCAGGAGTGGATTCCACATAGTAGAAAACTTTAATGGAAAGATTTACACATTATATGTTTTTTGGATTCACTACTGTTTTTGGTCTACATACTGTACGACCAAATACTGCCATGTCAAAGCGGTTTAATCCTACTCTGTATCAGCCTGCAAGTAAAACTGAGGAATGCATAATGCATTCTTCTATATCAGGGATGAGCATACCATGTGGGCAGGAGTGTCTAGTCATTACAGAACTGCCCTACACTTTGTGAATGGTACAGTGACAAGCCCATACTACTTGAATAGCATCATTAATCCAGTAATTCTGCCTCTGCATCAACAACACAGGCCTAATTTCATCTTCATGGACGACAATGCACCAGCTCATCGAGGTTGCATCATTAGGGAACAGCTGCTGGAGACTGGAGTACCTCAAATGGAGTGGCCTGGATCTTCTCCAGACCTGAATTTCATTGAAAACCTATGGAATCAGCTGAGTTGCCCTGTAGAGGCTTGTAACTCTGTACCCCAGAACCTCAATGACCTGAGGGCCGGCCTTCAAGAATAGTGGGGTGCCATACCTCAGCAGACAATAAGCCGACTTTTGGACAGCATGAGACGTCGTTGTAAAGCTGTAATTGATGCTCAAGGCCACATGACAAGTTATTGAGACACTGACATTTTTGTGGGGGTATACCCACCACTGGTGTTGGCTTTTGTTTCTATAAATTGTCTGAGATGAGGAAATCACTATTGCTCCTTTTACTTAACTGCCCTACTTTCATGATATAATATCACTGTAACATGAACCTTTTATGTTTTCTATAAATTTCACCCAAAAGCCAAATATCCCTAACTTTGTGAGTATTGTGTATGTATAATGCATGATATGTGTGTATATATCTATATCTATCTATCTATCTATCTATCTATCTATCTATCTATCTATCTATATATTGTGACACAGTGAGAGGTTTGGTGGTAAAAAACAGGTATTTTCCTCTCAGCCTCTGCTGCTGGGTTGATTGCAGCCAGGTGAGGGTAAATACTGGACCGGATTTTAGGTGCCGGTCCGGGTTTTTGGGTTAATACCTAGCTGCCTTTAAAAGACAGCTGGGTTTATGCAAAGGTCTCTCTCTCTCTGTGTTTGGGATCTGAGCCCTGTGCTGGGCTGAAAAGCTGAGACCTGTGTATCAGGAGAGCAGGCCATGTAAAGACGGTCAGTGGACTTTTTGTGTTGCCGAGCATTCAGCCAGGTGTGAACTGACACCTAGGATTTGAGGTGATTAACCTGGAAACTGCTGGCGTTCTGTGGAGCTCTCAGGGCTGGAAGCAAGAGCTTGCAAAGAGGATTGCAGTCTGCCTGGAAGCCTGAGGTTGCACTTTCCTGCGGCTGGGCTGACAGCCGGGTGTGAACACGCACCGAAACCACACAGGTGATTTGATCCCGTCTTGGACTTTTGTTTTGCCTCAAGTTTTTGCTATGTGTGTGAAGTAACACTAAGTGACTGTTTTGAGTTTTGTTTGTGCAAGTGTGAAATAAAACACTGTTTGCTGCACTACCTGGACTCTCTTTGCCTCTGTACTGCACCCGCACCGCTGTCTACCAGAGCAACTCCCCACATTTGGTGTCGGATGTGGGCAATCGCAGTGAGGCTGGCGGAAAGCCAAAACTTTTTGTAGCATTTTTTTTGGGGCACTGTTGTATGTCCTGGATTAAGCCTGCCAAGCTGCTACCACCAACACAGGACAAGATGGAGGAGATGATAAAGCAGCTTGTCCAGGCCAACTTAAAGCAACAGCAGGCCATGGATGTCCAACAGCAGGCCATTGCACAACAGCAAAAGAGACATGAAGAAGCCTTACTTGTCCAACAGCAGGCCATCGCACAGCAGCAAGAGACAAACAGACAACTGCTAGAGGCTAATCAGCGACAGCAGGACACAAACCAGCGGCTGCTGCAACACGTAAAGGTGCTGGAAAAGTCAGGGATGCCTCAGGGAGTGCATGATGCCCGGAAAGCAGTCCGCACGGCCGTTCCCAAGATGACACCGACAGATGATGTTGAAACCTACTTGGCGATGTTCGAAAAGGTGGCCGTGAGAGAGAGACTACCCTGAGACCAGTGGGCGGAGGTTATCGCTCTGTTTCTGGCGTCAGGACCCCAACAGCTTTACTTTGATTTACCGGACGACCAAGCGGCAGACTACTCTGTGGTCAAGGGTGGGATTCTGGCGAGACTGGGGGTGAATGTGTTGGTCAGGGCCCAGCGGGTACATCAGTGGGAGTTTAACCCAGCTGAGCCAGCACGACACCAGTATTACAATTTGCTAAAATTCTTACAAAAATGGCTACCGCCTGACGTACATAGTCCCACTGCTATGCTGGACCGTATTGTAGCTGACAAATTCTGGAGGGCATTGCCACTACCCCTCCAGCGCTGGGTTGGCCAGACATCTCCTACTAGTGCCCTGGAGATGGTGGACCTGGTCGAACGTTATGGGGCTACTGAGGAACTTAAGGGGGGAACTCTGGGGAAGGAAGTAATAAAACCCAGAAAATCCCCTCCCCAGACCCTGCGGCCTGAGCTGAGAAAGACCGCACGGGATGTGCCCTTTGGGGATCGGGACTCTATAATCTGCTGGCGGTGCCAGGAGCCTGGCCATGTACAGGCCAACTGTCCCCTCCTGGGTGAGCCCATGGATGTAAACTTTGGGTATCGACAGTCATGGTATGCCAGAAGGGTCGATGTGTCAGAGATTATCCATGATGAACATTTGTGTCGGGTGGAGGTGAGAGACACTCCAGTGGCAGCTCTGCTGGATTCAGGGAGTCAGGTGACCCTGGTGAGGGCTTCCCTGGTGCGACCCACAGAGTTTACAGGCCGGAGAGTCGGGGTTTTCAGCATTCATGGAGATTTAGAAGAATACCCCACTGCTCTGTTGTCTGTAAGCACGTGTGCCGGCAGGCAGGTCCATGAGGTAGCTGTAACCACGAGTATGCCCTATGATGTGATAATAGGAAGAGACTTTCCATTGTTCCCAGCCCTGTGGCCGGCCATTGTACGTACAGTTCCCAGACAGGTAGGAAAACTTCCAGTAGTGAGGCCTAGCCCAGGTGAGGTGTTAGAACCCCAGAAATCCAAGGCAGAGGGACCCACAGTAGGTCCAGTGGGTGAGGGGAAGACAGTCCCCCTAAATAGGATAGGTAGAAAACATAGGAAGGTGGCTCAGCCAGGCCAAAGCCGGACCTGCAATCGAGTGTCTGGGGTCCGTAGCCAAAGGGACCCGGGTTTGGTTGTTGGGCCACCTGTGGACAGTAAGGACAGCGCTAGGGGGAAGGGGACCTATAAAATAGCACAGAAAGTTGGAGACCCAAATTACAAGGTACACCAGCCAGGACTGCAAAAGCCGGAGCCGGTCTACCATGTAAATTTACGGAAACCTTGGAAGGTTAGAGAGACTTATATTGAGAACAACCCGCGGCCGGTTTATCTAGGGAAAGAGATTCCGGTCCCTCTGTCTGCTAACAGGGAAGCGGCTGCCACAGATAAAATTACTAGCAGCCTTTCCACTGAACAGATTCAGAGAGCCAAGGAGTTAGTTAGTCGGAACACAGAGGTGTTCTATGATTTCCCTGAATGCCCTTCAATAACTCACCGTGATATTGTCACTGAGCCCCAGGCAAAAGTCTGGTTAAAGCCTATCAGGTGCCCGTGGCTCGGCGACAAGCCATCTCTGAAAGAGTGATATGGGGTTGGCCGCAGCCTGTCACCACCTGGACAAAGAAGGAAAGTCCTGGGTCACCAGAGGGTTCGGGTGACTTCAGAACTTTAGATTTTCAGAGGAACACAGAGCAGGGCAGTTACAGGGAAATGCGAGTGCCCGGTTCTGGTTATACTGTCTGGCGTGTGTTCACCCCCTCAGGGTTGAACAAAGGGGGGGGGGTGGGTATGTGACACAGTGAGAGGTTTGGTAAAAAAACAGGTATTTTCCTCTCAGCCTGTGCTGCTGGGTTGATTGCAGCCAGGTGAGGGTAAATACTGGACCGGATTTTAGGTGCCGGTCCGGGTTTTTGGGTTAATACCTAGCTGCCTTTAAAAGACAGCTAGGTTTATGCAAAGGTCTCTCTCTCTGTGTTTGGGATCTAAGCCCTGTGCTGGGCTGAGAAGCTGAGACCTGTGTGTCAGGAGAGCAGGCCATGTAAAGACGGTCAGTGGACTTTTTGTGTTACCGAGCATTCAGCCAGGTGTGAACTGACACCTAGGATTTGAGGTGATTAACCTGGAAACTGCTGGCGTTCTGTGGAGCTCTCAGGGCTGGAAGCAAGAGCTTGCAAAGAGGCGTGCAGTCTGCCTGGAAGCCTGAGGTTGGACTTTCCTGCGGCTGGGCTGACAGCCGGGTGTGAACACGCACCGAAACCACGCAGGTGATTTGATCCTGTCTTGGACTTTTGTTTTGCCTCAAGTTTTTGCTATGTGTGTGAAGTAACACTAAGTGACTGTTTTGAGTTTTGTTTGTGCAAGTGTGAAATAAAACACTGTTTGCTGCACTACCTGGACTCTCTTTGCCTCTGTACTGCACCCGCACCGCTGTCTACCAGAGCAACTCCCCACTATATATATATATATATATATATAGATATATATATATAATCTTAAGTGAGGCTCCGCGGTGTTTTTTTGTAGCTGGTCTCCCTGAGATCAGCTATTGTTGTGTTTGAGTAGTCTCCGAGGCATTGCTCCCGGTTAGCCAGAATCCTACTCCACACTGATGAGGGGCAACACCCCGAAACAGCTGTCTGTGGATGGATACCTGGCTTAGGTTTTCCCCGTCACATCCTTAAAGCTTGTAAAAAAAGCGGGATCTCGACATAGGGGCCACTTAATATGGTGGATTTGGTGATCTCTGTAATGGAGACACCCCTTTGCTTGGTTTTCCTTCCTTTGAGGGATATCTGGCTTTCATTGTGTTGTAGACCCATAACTGGGGCTCCACATTTATTTTGCATATTCCTGTTTCCCAGGGAGCTTTGCACTTCGGATTGCTGTGTTGAGACTCTTAAGTGAGGCTCCGCGGTGTTTTCTGTAGCTGGTCTCCCTGAGATCAGCTATTGTTGTGTTTGTGTATATATATATATATATATATATATATATATATATATAGAAGGACTTATATATGTGTGTATGTACGTATGTATGTTCCACGATTACTCAAAAATGCAACCATCGATTTCAACGAAACTTGGTATACACATCCCTTGCTACCTGGAAAGAAATCTTGTGGGGGTCATACGCCCCTACACAGCAGCTGCAGGGAGTTTGTATGCTCCAACAGTTTTTTCTACACACATAATGCTCTGTAACTCAAAAACTCGTTGATCAAGTTCTACTAAACTTGGTACACATATCACTTACTATCTGGGAAAGAATACTGTGGAGGTAACATGCAGTTTCTGTTTATCCCAACGTCTGTCTGTTCTTTATGCGCCACCAAACAACTGGACCGATCTTCACCAAATTTGGAACACAGGTACATCAGGTGTCCGGGAAGGTTTTAGACCAGGTCTCAGCTCTCTACGATGTACCGTTCCTGAGATATTCCCAAAAAATAACTGTCATTCGCCAATATAAGCCTGAAAGTCTTTCTGTTCATATCCCAACTGCCATTCCCACGGTCACATGTTCCTTATCAGCCAATAAAAGCTCGCTGGCCTTTAGTCTCCACATACACACAGTTTTACTCCAGGTTTCCATAACAACCAAGCCATTTTTCTTCACTGCTGTAGGTCAGCTTTAGACTAGGGTTACCCGACGACATGTGTCGCGCGACATTGATGTTGCATTATGTTGCGCGCCAATTTTTATAATGATAGTCTATGGTGTTGCACTGCGACATGTGACATGTTGCGACTGCGACGTGACAGTTGCAGAAAAATCCATCTTGGATGGATTTTTTGCAACTGTCGCGCCACAGTCGCAGTATGTCACATGTCGCACTGCGACACCATAGATTATCATTATAAAAGTTGTTGAGACAAAATAACACGCAACACATGTCATCATGTAGCCCTAGCATTAAAGAGCAAGGCACTGTGGAGGTCACTGCTAAAGGGGTGGGCACTGTAGAGGTCACTGTTAAAGAGACGTTGACTGTGGAGGTTACTGTTAAGGAGTCAGGCCGCTGTGGAGTTCACTGTTAAAGGGGCGGACACTGTGGAGGTCACTGTTAAGGGTGCAGGGGCCACTATTAAAGGGGCAACTGCTGTGGAGGTCACTGTTAAGGCAGCAGGGTACTGTGAGGTCCCTGTTATGGGAGCGGGGTACTGTGGAGGTCACTGTTAAGGGGGCGGGCCCCTGAGGAGATGACTGTCAAGAGAGTGGGGTGCTGTGAAACTAACTGTTAAAAGGGATGGGCTGCTGTGGAGGTCCCATTTTAAAGTGGCGGGGCACTGTGGGGGGGGGTCAGTGTTAAGGGGTGGGGGACTGTGAAGTTCACTGTTAAAGAGGCGTGGTGCTGCAGAGGTCACTGTTATGGGGTATACTGTCGATTATCTTTTAACGACACAGACAAACATTAAAGGGGTTCTGCAGTTATTTTAAACTGATGATCAGCAGAGGTCCAACACCCGGGACCCCCGCTGATCAGCTGTTTGAGTAGCGCCACGGCCTTCTTGCTGTTTAATGAAGGCCCAGTGACGTTACGACTAGTATCACTGACCTGGGCGGGGCTAAGCTTCATTCGAGTGAACGGAACTTAGACCCGCCCATTCCAGTGATACTAGTCATGACGTCACTGGGCCTGAAGTAAACAGCGAGAAGGCCGAGGAGCAGTGCCGCTGCCTTCACAAACAGCTGATCGGCGGGGGTCAGATGCTGATGATCTATCCAGAGGATAGATCATCATTTTAAAATTGGTAGGTAGTTAGCGTTAGCGCCGAGCCCACCATCAGATCTATAATAGTATTACTGTCACGTTAGCTCGCCCCCCACCCAAAACGCAGTGTTTGCCCGATTAGGCCTGATCGGTCGCCCACACGTGCGTTCACCCATGCCCGCCCCGCTGCAGTGACAAAAATTTTTTTTTTGTAATCACTGCACAATCACTTCACAAGCGCTGCGGCGATAAAAAGATCAGTTTTGATATTTTTTATCAATCGCAGCGGCTTCTGTACTTCGCTACCCTCCCATTTGTAAGACAGGCTTGCTTTTTTTCTTGGGTAGTCTCAGGGAATACCCCCTAAATTTAGTCGTCCAAATGTCAAATAAGGGGTATTCTCTTGAAGAGGCCTACAGGATTCTGACCCAGTGGGATGAGGAATGGGAACCCTCATCTGACGAATCTAGCGGGTCAGAATATGAACCTGTAGAAAGCAGTGGCAGTCTGACCCAAAGTTCGGACGAGGAGGTTGAGGTCCATGATACCACCAGGCGTACCCGACCCCGTGTCGCTAGACCACAGGTAGCACAGGATCCGTTTCAAGGGCAGCAGAGTGGGGCTGGCGCTGCCGGATTACGTGGTGAGGCTTACTCCAGCAGCGCAGCCCATCCTGGACCTACTACCAGCACTGCCGTACAACATGGTGAAGTGGCGAGCACCAGAAGGGCAGTTGAAGCTGGTACGGTGGCACGTGCAGTAGTTCCCCCATTGCAGCCACCGCGCAGACAGGCCCGTAGAGCCTCTAGAATCCCTGAGGTGCTGGCAAACCCTAATTGGCAGCCCCCATCTTCAGCCAGCACCATTAGTTCCCCCTTTCACCGCCCAGTCAGGAGTTCAGGTGGAGACATCTCAGATCGGATCAGCACTGGGGTTTTTTGAGCTGTTCTTCACTGCGGACTAAATGACAACCCGGAAAGCTTCTATGCCAAGCCTTTCCGGTGTAAACCAGTCCAAGTTTCCGAATGTAAAACTTTTTTGGGCCTTCTCCTCAACATGGGCCTGACAAAAAAACAGGAATTGCGGTCATATTGGTCCACGAACCCACTTCATCACATGCCCATGTACTCTGCTGCCATGTCCAGGACACGATTTGAGACCATCTTGCGTTTCCTGCACTTTAGCGACAACACCACCTCCCGTCCCAGAGGCCACCCAGCTTTTGACCGGCTTCACAAAATGCGGCCCCTCATAGACCACTTCAACCTGAAATTTGCAGATTTGTATACCCCTGCACAAAACATCTGCGCAAACGAGTCCCTGATACATTTTATCGGGCGCCTTGGCTTCAAACAGTACATTCCAAGCAAGCGCGCCCGGTATGGGGTCAAATTGTATAAGCTCTGTGAAAGGGCCACAGGCTATACACACAAATTTCGGATCTATAAGGGAAAAGATCAGACCCTGGAGCCGGTCGGTTGCCCTGACTACCTGGGGAGCAGTGGGAAGATAGTCTGGGACTTGGTGTCACCCTTATTCGGCAAGGGGTACCCTCTTTAAGTGGACAATTTCTACACAAGTGTGGCCCTCTTCAGGCATTTGTTCCTAGAACAGATTGGCTGCTGTAGCACTGTGCGACCAAGTCGCCGGGGCTTCCCCCAACGGCTCGTTACCACCCATCTTGCAAGGGGGGAGAGGACTGCCTTGTGTAACCAAGAACTGCTCGCGGTGAAATGGAGAGACAAGCGTGACGTTTACATGCTCTCCTCCATTCACGCAGACACGACAATACAAATTGAACGGGCAACCAGTGTCGTTGAAAAGCCCCTCTCAGTCCACGACTATAACCTCCACATGGGAGGGGTGGACTTTAATGACCAGATGTTGGCCCCGTATTTGATTTCCCGCCACACCAGACGCTGGTATAAGAAGGTGTCTGTATATTTATTTCAATTGGCTATGTACAATAGTTATGTTCTCTACAGTAAGGCTGGGAGAACAGGATCCTTCCTCAAATTTCAGGAAGAGATCATCGAGTATGTATTCAGGAGGTTCCGTGGCCCCAAACTCCAGTGTAGTGAGCCGTCTACATGAGAGACATTTCCCCAATGTCGTTGCTGGTACCTCAACCAAACCGCCACCCCGAAAAAGATGTCGTGTCTGTAGCAAGAGTGGATTAAAGGCGTGACACCCGTTTTTTCTGTTCTGACCACCCTGCCCTATGCCTAGGGGAGTGTTTCCGGAAGTACCACACTCAGGTACACTTAGGGATGTAGGGACAGCACAACACAGGTAGGTTTTACAATCAGGCTCTAGGGTCTCTCAGGATATTAGGTTTTGAGAGACCCTAACAGGGGTACTGGTGTGCTACAGCAGAAATGTGAAACGGTAGAAGCGTCTCCTTTCACTTGGGTAAAGTGCATAATGTACTTCGCACCATCTCTGTGTGATTTACACTTTACACATTGTCCCATGGGAAAGGAGAGGTTTCTGCTAGGAAAATAAAGAGTGAAATGGTTAAAAAAAAAAAAAAAAAAAATTAAACAGGTAGCAAGAAAAAGAAATCTTGAGTTAGTTCAGGTTTTAAAAGTTTTGATGTTCAGGTTTTATAAAAAAAAGTTTTATGTTCAGGTTTTATAAAGTTTGTAACGTTCAAGATTATGAGCCTGCTGCCTGTTTTTTCTTCTTTTTTTTCCCCCCTAACCACCCTTTATTTTGCAGGTAGACCAACGGGCCAAACGACAAAAACGCTGCAGCACTGATGTGCATTCTGAGAGAAGCATTGTGCTGCTGTCAGAAGACACGTGAAGTCGGTGTATGCAGTGCTGCAAGACGAGATTTCTCCTCTGCAGTACAGGTACGTTTGCCCAGGCATATGAGCTGAGGAGAGGTGTTGGAGTTCATATGCTTTGGCAAACACTTTGTATCAAAAATCTGGCAAAGATGTCTTCCTCCACAACGATCGATTGATCGATGTGAATGGAGAAATCACGTTTGCCAGGACATAGGAGTTGAAGTGGGTATGGATGTTTGGGCGGAGCCCCTACGTCCTGGCAATTGCCAAGCCCCTCTTTTTTTTCTTGTATATTTTTTGGCAGAGATTTTTTTTCATCCACATCAATCAATGTGAATGAAGAAATCTGTGCCGTTCATTTTTTCTTTCAGCCCAAAGGCTGAACGGAAAAAATATCTCATTACCCGTATGCTCAATATAAGGAGAATAGCAGAAACTCCTAATGCTGGCCATACATATAATGATTGTGGAGACCCTCAAATGCCATGGCAGTACAAACACATCACATGTGACCCCATTTTGGAAAGGACACCCCAAGGTATTCGCTGAGGGGCATATTGAGTCCATGAAATATTGAAAGATTGAAAAGATTGAAAGATTGAAAGTTAGCAGAAAGGGAGACTTTGTGAGAAAAAGCAAAAAAAATCAAATTCCGCTAACTTGTGCCAAAAAAAAAAAAATCTTCTATGAACTCGCCATTCCCCTCACAGAATACCTTGGGGTGTCTTCTTTCTAAAATAGGGTCACATTTGGGGTATTTTTACTGCCCTGGCATTTTAGGGGCCCTAAAGCGTGAGAAGAAAAATGCGTAACAATGCCATCCTAAAAGGTACTCATTGGAATTAGGGCCCCTTTGCGCATCTTGGCTGCAAAAAAGTGGCACACATGTGGTATCGCCGTACTCTGGAGAAGTAGGGCAATGTGTTTTGGGGTGTATTTTTACATATACCCATGCTGGGTGTGAAAGATATCTCTGTAAATTGACAACTTTGTATAAAAAAATATTTATTTTTTGTCACAAGTTAGCGGAAAATGAAATTTTTTGAAAAAAGAAAAATCCATTTCCGCTAACTTGTGACAAAAAATAAAAACTTCCATGAACTCACTATGCCCCTCAGTGAATACCTTAGGGTGTCTACTTTCCGAAATGGGGTCATTTATGGGGTGTTTCTACTGTCTGGGCATTGTAGTACCTCAGGAATCAGGACAGGTGCTCAGAAAGTCAAAGTGCGGAAATTCACTTTTTTGCACCATAGTTTGTAAACGCTATAACTTTTACCCAAACCAATACATATGCACTTATTGCATTTTATTTCATCAAAGACATGTATAACAATAAATTTAGAGAAAAATTTATAGAGAAATGTAATTTTATTTGGCAAATTTTCCAACAGAAAGTGAAAAATATCATTTTTTTGCAAAAATTTCATCAAAAAAAGTAAAATATCAAGAAAATTTAAAATGTCAGCAGCAATGAAATACCACCAAATTAAAGCTCTATTGGTGAGGAGAAGAAAAGGAGGTAAAATTCATTTGGGTGGTAAGTTGCATGACGGAGCAATAAACGGTGAAAGTAGTGTAGTGCAGAATTGTAAAAAGTGGCCTGGTCATTAAGGGTGTTTAAGCTATGGGGCCTGAGGTGGCTAGAGAAACTGACACTGAGATTAGAATGTCACCCCAACTTATGCAACTAAACCACACCCGTGATTATTACATCATAAGTAAATGATTCATGCACCTCATTATGATATCACAAGAGAGTGGGTCACTTGATTGTCACACAATAAGATTCTTTAGCTGATAACATCATTAAAAGTGTTCCTAAGAAAACCATGCCTGGATTCCAGATGGTCACAAAAAGTGTGACTCTGCTAGGATTCTAATAATGTGATGACATGACAAGGATTACATTACCATTAGAGATGAGCGATAAATTTGATTTGCCTCGAAGCAATCGAATTTCCTCGTGCTTTGTTGTCAGCGAATCGATTTAACCTGAAATAGTGTGAAATACTTACCGCCTCCATTTGCCTCCATTTGCTCACGATGGGCCGCCAACCTCCATCTTGATTGAAGATCTTGGCCGAAATGTCGTGCGTGGTGGCATATGACGTCACCATGCAGGTCGGCGTGATGACGTAATCTCACGCGTCTTAAGATTTCGCTTCAGATCTTCAAGCAGGATGGCGGCGGCCGGCCCGTTGTGAGCAAATGGAGGCAGTAAGTTAAATTAAATTTTTTTTATTGTTAATTTTACACTATTTTTACACGCTGAACTCCAGTAACTTCATACATTCTTCAATAACACCAATAAAACACACAAAACACAATGGTGGTCATTTATGAAGCTGAAATACTCCTATATTTGCAGCACAACACTTAGTTGCTCCGTAATCTGAGACTTTTTCCCACTCATGCCACGTCTAAAAAAGTGGGAGGGGAAGGGGATAGGTCAGCAGGCCCCTCTCATTTACCATTTTCTACCCCTGTTTCAGGCTTAGAAAGATGTCTAAATGTAAGACAGCTAGGAAATGCTAGCTTGCATTTAGAAGTGGCGGTGGATCCGCTTAAGTTAAGAAGAGGCCAGCGCCTCTTTTTAACTCCAGCGGATCCACCGTCAGCGTCTAAAATGCCTGCGTCTAAAAATTAATGACCCCTTATGTTTACATATTATATGTGATTAGACAGTAGTATATCTATCTAGCCACACACACTCTGTTTACTAACTCACACCTGATTACTGGGAGCAGCAGAAACATGTCTAAATCTCTTAATAAATATGATGTACAACCAGATCTGGTACACCTGTAGACTGTTTAGTTTTAAGGGGTGATGTAATCAATGCACTGTACCAGAAAATGTTTTATCAGTAGACCAGGCATTGGTGTTAAATTTATGATGTATTTGCACCATTTTTGGTGTGCTTTCCGCCATGTGCCAATAGTAACATTACTTTATAAGTCCAATATTGCTAAAAAAATGGACATGAAGCACTTACTAGTGAGGAACTTACCTCTGCAGTACACATGGAGCTGGATCAATCAAAGAGCAGCATTTTGCATTTCTGGATACAGGATACTGTTTAAATCTTTTCTCAAGATAGTATGGAACCAGGTTTTACACAGAACGGACTGGGAAATATTTATATAGTTATGATGAACAGTCTGTGAAAAGTGAGTTTAAGGCATCTGTCAGCAGTTTTGTACCTAGGAAACCTGCTGACTTGTTGCATGTGAGCTTGGCACCTGGAGGAATATGTGTTGGTCCCATGTTCATATGTGCCCGCATTGCTGAGAAAAATGTTTTAATATATGCAAATGAGCCTCTAGGAGCAATGGGGGAATTGTCATTACACCTAGAGGCTCCACTTTCTCTGCATCTGCCACGGCCTCTGCACTTTCATTGATAGGGCCAGACAGTGTAATCATGATCACACCTGGCCCTATCAATTAAAGTACAGAGACCACGGGAATTGCAGAGACAGCTGAACCTCTAGGAGTAAAGACAATGCCCCTGTTGCTCTTAGATGCTTAGTTACATATATTAAAAGATCATAATTTTTCTCAGTAATTCGAGCACATATGAACATGGGACCAACACAGATGTCTTTAGCTGCCAAGTACACATATAACAAGTCAACCAGTTTCATATGTATAAATCTGCTGACAGGTGTCCTTTAGCCCCCCTAGCTTAAACACCCTTAACAACCAGGCCACTTTTTACAATTCTGCACTACGCTACTTTCACCGTTTATTGCTCCGTCATGCAACTTACCACCCAAATAAATTTTACCTCCTTTTCTTCTCACTAATTGAGATTTCATTTGGTGGTATTTCATTGCTGCTGACATCTTTACTTTTTTTGCCATTAATCAAAAATGACCGAAATTTTTGCAAAAAAATTACATTTTTCACTTTCTGTTGTAATTTTTTTTTTTTAAAACTACATTTCTATATAAATTTTTCTCAAAATGTATTGCTCTACATGTCTTTGATAAAAAAAATGCAATAAGTGTATATTTATTGGTTTGGGTAAAAGTTATAGCGTTTACAAACTATGGTGCAAAAAAGTGAATTTCTGCATTTTGAAGCAGCTCTGACTTTCTGAGCACCTGTCATGTTTCTTCAGGTGCTAGAATGCCAGGATAGTATAAATACCCCCCAAATGACACCATTTTAGAAAGAACACACCCTAAAATATTCACAGAGGGGCATGGTGAGTTCATGTATGATTTCATTTTTTTTCACAAGTTAGCGGAAAATGATACTTTCTGAGGAAAAAAAAAATAATAAAGTTTCCATTTCTGCTAACTTCTGGCAAAAAAAATAAAAAATCTCCCACGGACTCACTATGCCCCTCAGTGAATACCTTGGGGTGTCTACTTTCCGAAATGGGGTCATTTGTGGGGTGTGTTTACTGTTCTGGCATTTTGGGGCTAAATTGTGAGCATCCATGTAAAACCTAAAGGTACTCGTTGGAATTTGGGCCCCTTTGCGCACCCAGGCTGCAAAAAAGTGTCACTCATGTGGTATTGCCATACTCAGGAGAAGTAGGGCAATGTGTTTTGTGGTGTATTTTTACATATACCCATGTTGGGTGAGAGAAATATCTCTGTAAACTGACAACTTTGTATAAAAAAATTAAAAAGTTGTCAGTTTACAGAGATATTTCTACACCCAGCATGGGTATATGTAAATACACCGCAAGCACATTGCCCTACTTCTCCTGAGTACGGCGATAACACATGTGTGACACTTTTGCAGCCTGAGTCGCAAAGGCCCAAATTCCAATGAGTACATTTAGGATTTCACAGGGCATTTTTTCGCATTTGGATTCTCACGCTTTAGGACTCCTAAAATGCCAGGGCAGTATAAATACCCCACATGTGACCCCATTTTGGAAAGAAGACACCCCAAGGTATTCCATGAGGGGCATGGCGAGTTCACAGAAAAAAAAAATTGTCAAAAGTTAGCGGACATTTATATATATATATTTTTTTTTTTACAAAGTCTCATATTCCACTAACTTGTTACAATGAACTCACCATACCCCTCACGGAATACCTTGGGGTGTCTTTTTTCTCAAATGGGGTCACATGTGAGGTGTCTGTACTGCCCTGGCATTTGAGGGTCTCCGCAATCATTACACGAATGGCTAGCATTAGGAGTTTCTGCTATTCTCCTTATATTGAGCATACGGGTAATGAGATTTTTTTTTTTTCCGTTCAGCCTCTGGGCTGAAAAAAATAAATAAATGAACAGCACAGATTTTTTCATTCGCATCGATCAATGTGGATGAAAAAATCTCTGCCAAAATCAGTGACTGCGGTGCGGTGGGCTGGGCGCTAACTACCTAACAAGTAGCTAACTAACTGGCGGTGATAAGGGACCCTTATGCCCCATTCACACGTCCGCAATTCTGTTTGCGGAACGGAATTGCAGACCCATTCATTTCTAAGGGGACAGACTTTGTCCCGCTTGGATCTGGAATTGCAGATCCGCACTTCCGGGTCTGCACTTCCGTTCCGCAAAAATATAGAACATGCCCTATTCTTGTCCGCAATTGTGGACAAGAAAAGGCATTTTCTATATAGTTTGGCAATGTGCGGATCTGCAAAATGCGGAAAGCACATTGCCGGTGTCCGTGTTTTGCGAATCCGCCGATCTGTGGATTCGCAGATCCGTGGATCTGCAAAACACATATGGACATGTGAATGGAGCCTTGCAGGGGGGTGATCAGTGACAGGGGGGTGATCAGGTAGTCTATATGGGGTGATCAGGTGTTAACAAGGGGTTAATAAGTGACCGAGGGGGGGGGGTAGTGTGGTGCTTGGTGCTACTTTACATAGCTACCTGGTCCTCTGGTGGTCGATCCCAGCAAATGGGACCACCAGAGGACCAGGTAGTATGTATATCAGTATAACTGCTGATTCACAACAATTCCAAATTTCCTCGGGCTTTCTGGTAACAATTCAGTTTTTCTTAAAATGATTAGAAAGCGCAGATGGGGTGAGCTCACTCAGCCGGGAGGCACGTGACCACGCCGAGGAACCAACGACGTCCACAGGAATCCAATAGAAGAAGAAAGGTCCAGCTTCCCATTGATCATTAAAAAGCTTTATTCACATATTGCGGTACAAATAAAAGTAAAACAGCGGGCAGAAATGTCTACCGGTTTCGGATCTAAATATAGCGATCCTTCCTCATGACAGTCATGTTTTTTAAGTTCTGCGTCCAAAGATCGGGTTCGGGTTATTGAAGAATCCTGTTACGGATTGCCTGGGCCTTACAAAGGAACCAACAGTGGCAAAAATGTTGCTGTAACTGGCACGAGTAGCAGCAGGAGAAGGGGTGGTGGTAGCAGCCACAACAGGCAAGAGCTGCCACTGTCAACCAGTGGTCGTGTTTTGACCAACAATCCAGCTGTACTGGAATGGTTGACTAGCTCTTCAAATCATTTTAAGTAACAACAGATACACACAGCCAGGAATCGGTGGGTTCCTCTGACACCACACTTAGTTGGCATGGCCCAGGAATTGCCTCTATGCCCTCACCTGTCCTGAACCTGCCTTTTTCTTTTGCTGCTCCTTCTGCTAGCCAAGTAATGATAGCCACCGGCTCTGCTCTGCTTTTCAGAGAGAATGAGCTTTCTGAGGACAGTCAGCAATTATAGGCTAGCCCAGACTTGGAGGAGAGGTCTTCTGTGAACTCATTTAGGCGTGCAACTACTGATGATGACAGTCGGGTTGGAGCACATGTTACGAGAGGTTAGGGACGTGTGCAAGAGACAGGTGAGGGTGACACAAGTGACGAGCAAACATATGTAGATAATGATGTCGCCGATCTCACTTGGGAGCTGGGTGAAAAGGGAGTATCGTCATCATCAGTGGGAAAGGGTGGCAGTGTGCCTGTAAGACAGCAGGTTTGAAGCAGTGGGAGATCTATAGCCAAACGTGGGAGTGTTACACCATCTCCTACTTGGGAGACTACCCGTAACTAACACACCAGTAGTGCACAGGTTCATAAAATCAGAGGCAGGCAGGCAAAATGCAGTGGTGGAAGGTAAATGCCATACTTGGCAGTATGGGAATTTTTCCCCCATTCACTGGTATGCAGGATGTGTGGGCAGAAGATGAGGCAGGGCCAGGAGGCTAATGTTGGCACAACGGGCCTGTGCCAACACATGGAGCGTCACCATAAAGTGGCGTGGGAAAACTGTGCCACTCATTTAGTGGTACAGCCAGATGCAACATCTCCCTCTCAAGCAGTCAGAGCTCATCCATATCAGCGGAAGGAAGCTGTCATTCCTTTCCATCGATTTCTATGTCGTCTATTGCTTCTAGTGCTCCTTCTCCTACTGCTCATCACTTCTTTTGACAGTAATCGATCACCAAGCCGATTGCAAAAAGACGACAGTATGCGTGCACTCATCCAACGGCACTGAAGCTGAACATGCACCTGGCCAAGTTGCTGGTGTTGCAGTCCTTCCCTTTCCAGGTAGTTAACTGCAGATTTCAGACAACTGATGATTTGTGCCCAGCCAAGGTGGAGAGTCCCAAGCTGAAATTACTTTTTCAAAAAATCTGTACCAGCCCTGCATATGTACATTGAGCAGAAAATGGGCCAGTCCTTGGGCCTCTCGGTGTCTGGTAGAGTTCATGCCAACACTGATATAGAGTTGTAACTATGGTCAAGGACAATATATGTCATTCACAGCCCACTGGGTAAATGTTTTTCTGGGCCAGGCACATCAGCAACTTGGCAAGGTGATGGCAATGCCACTCCGCATTGTAATTGTGGGATTTCTGCACCGATGTCCTCCTCTGCCTCCTCACCCTCCACTTTGTCCTCACCCTCCCCTTTAGGCACAGTTCACAGTGGTCTTCCAACATATCACCTATGCAAAGCTAGGCATTGTCATGTGGTTCTGCACCTGGTCAGCCTGGCAGAACGGAGCCACACCAGGGAGGAACTGCTCCTCATCATCAATAAAGAAATCAAACACTGGCTGTCTCCTGTCCAACTGGAGGTAGAAACCATGGTTACTGATAACGGGAAGAACATTTTGTCTCTGCTGCATCAGGTGGGGCTGACCCATGCGCCCTGCATGATGCATGTCTTCAATCTCATTGTAACCCGGTTCCTGAAGTCTATCACTAAACTTCAAGAGGTGTTAAAAAGTCCAGGAAACTATGTATGCACTTCAGCCACTCTTACCATGCTAAATACGCCCTCCTTGAGCTGCAAAGGCAAAATGCTCTTTCCCAATATCGCCCGTTATGCAACGTTTTTACCCATTGGAACTCCACGTTCCAAATCATAGACCACCTGTATGAGAGCAGAAATGTGGTCCACGATTTGTTAATGCAGCAGAGGGGCAAGTATACTCCCCGGTGTAACTTCCAAGTTAGCCAGTGGCAGATCATGCATGACACATGCTGTTTGCGCAGGCCCTTTGAGGAGACCACTTTAATTGTCAGTTGGCAGAACAATGTGATGAATTATGTCATTCGACCCCTTCACATCCTGGAAGGTATGCTGAGAAATATGATTGGCGAAGGAACAGAAGACTTGCCGCCTACATCTCACAATCACCTGAGCCCTGAGGAGGATGAACTGGCAGAGGAGGATGAGAACGAGGAGGAGGACAAAAACGCCCAGGAATTTTAAACAAAATTCGGTGGTTTATCTGCCCAAGTGACAGGAGAGGAGCAGCAGGAGCATGACAATCTGGAGGTTGCCGATGAAGACAACGCAGATGACCACAACAGTCCATGGCAGTATGTAGTTGCGATGGAGGCAGGCAGGCCCTCCGATTTCTTTGTGCAAATTTGCATAGTGACAGCCACATTGTCAGGAATTAGCAGAAGGATGACTACTAGCTATTGATATTGTTAGACATTGTTCGCAAGCAGTCAAAAATGGGGGTATTTTTTAGAACCTCTGAGAGGAATGCAAAAATGGACTACTATAGAGACATGCTGTGTTGTCGGTTGGTCGCTGCCTACTAGTGATGGACGAACATAGGCCGGGACGGTTCACGAATGCGCTTTCACGATTAAATGTTCGTGAACCACGCATTTGCAGCGGGCCCCATTGACTTTAATGGCAGGTGAACCTGAAAAACCTTCAGGTCATATTTGCAGCCACCAAATACTTACTAGAAGTACACAAATAGTCCCACAACATGGACAGTGACATACCAGAGGGGAATCATTGGCAAAAATTCCCACAAAAAATATGTATTTAAATCAGGGGCCATTTTTATGCGTCTTGAAGGGAAACTCTCAAAAATGTGCCTAGCTGGAGCCTAGAAAAATTGAACAGTACAGGCCCCAAAAATTATGCATTCAACTGACAGAAAAGAACTTGTGATGATGTGGCTGGGGGTAGATTAGGCGGTCACCAGCTAAATATTTTACTGTAGACCAGTACAGGCCCCAAAAATTAGGCATTCACCTGACAGAAAAGAACTTGTGATGATGTGGCTGGAGGTACATTAGGTGGGCACTGGCTAAAAATTTTACTGTAGGCTACTGGAGTACAGGCCCCAAAAATTAGGCATTCACCTTACAGAAAAGAACTTGTGATGATGTGGCTGGAGGTATATTAGGCGGTCACCGGCTAAAAATTTTATTGTAGACCAGTACAGGCCCCAAAAATTATGCATTCACCTGACAGAAAAGAACTTGTGATGATATGGCTGGAGGTAGATTAGACGGTCACTGGCTAAAAATTTTACTGTAGGCCACTGGAGTACAAGCCCCAAAAATTAGCCCCCCTCATAAAAATAAAATACATTTTTAGAGGTAAAATTCTTAGGAAACATTCTTTCCTGTATATTCAATTGTATATACAGTGCAAATGCTGGCAAAAATTACAAGGAAGAAGCACTCTGATACAGCCTGTATATCACATAAAGGAGGGCCTCATTCACATGGTGCTGCAATTGTTCAGGGACATGGTTACACTAATAAAGCCTATGCACTAAGTCAAAGGGCTGCCAAAAATTACAAGGAACCGGCACTCCAATACACCCTTTATTACACACAAAGGAAGGCATCATACACACCCTTGAAAGTTATGTTTGATGGCCAGCTGGTGACCCTCAAAAACATTTGGAGCAAGGGCCTGCTGGTTACCCTCTAAAACATTATAGTTGAGGGCCTGAAGGTGAGAGGACCCTATAAAAAATTGTAGTGAGGGCCTATAGGTGAGCAGACTGCATAAAACATTGGAGATGAGGGCCTGAAGCCGAGCAAACCCCATAAAACATTGCAGGGATTGCCTATAGGTGAGCAGACCGTATAAAACATTGGAGGTGAGGGCCTGAAGCCAAGCGAACCCCATAAAACATTGCAGTGATGGCCTACAGGTGAGCAGATCGTATAAAACATTAGAGGTGAGGGCCTGAAGGTGAGCGAACCCCATAAAACATTGCAGTAATGGCTTACAGGTGTGCAAACCATATAAAACATTGGAGTTAAGGGCCTGAAGGTGAGCGAACCCCATAAAACATTGCAGTAATGGCCTACAGGTGAGCAGACCATATAATGCATTGCAGGTAAGGGACTAAAGGTGAGCGAACTCCATTAAACTTTGCAGTGATGGCCTGACCCTAGGTACACACCTAAGCGTTTTACAGCGCGTTCAAACGCGCTGTAAAACGCACAACATGTGAAAAGCCATGCTTCCCTATGGGCATGGTTCACATTTGGGCGTTTTACAGCGTGTTCAAACGCGCTGAAAAACGCCCAGCGCTGTCGCTTCAGCATGAGCTTCTTTGGGGTGTTTTAACGCGCCTATGGGCCATGCTAAAATAGTGGTGAATCACTGAATCGCGCATCCAAAAACGCACGTAAAACGCGCGATTCAGAAACGCTTAGGTGTGTTCCCAGCCTAAAGGTGAGCAGACCGTATAAAACATTAGAGGTGAGGGCCTGAAATCAGGCGAACCCTATAAAACATTGCAGGGATGGTGTACAGGTGAGCAGACCATATAAAACATTGGAGGTAAGTGCCTGAAGCCGAGCGAACCCCATAAAACATTGCAGTGATGGCCAACAGGCGAGTAGATCGTATAAAACATTGGAGGTGGGGGCCTGAAGCCGAGCGAACCCCATAAAACATTGCAGTGATGGCCTACAGGTGAGCAGACCGTATAAAGCATTGAAGGTGAGGGCCTGAAGCCGAGCGAACCCTACAAAACATTGTAGTGAGGGCATATATATTATGTATGGAAGAGGAGGCGGATGAGAAAACAAGATTCAAACATATACCCATTTTTTGGCGGTGAAAAGGGTGCATCTGAATCTTGTGGATTGGGTACATTATGAAGCAATGCATACAATTAAATTGCGTTTTTGTTCCTCATTAGCTCAGCTTTCCTCTGGTGCAGTGGAGAAGTCTGGGGCTATCCAGGCCGTGTTCATTTTTATCTGAGTCAACCTGTCAGCATTGTCAGTGGACAAGCGGATACACTTATCTGTTATAATGCCACTGGCAGCACTAAATACACGCTCAGTCAATACGCTGGCGGCAGGGCAGGCCAGCACCTCCAAGGCGTAAAGCGCTAGCTCGTGCCACATGTCCAGCTTGGACACCCAGTAGTTGTAAGGCACTAAGGGATCATTTAGGACGCTGACACAGTCTGCAATGTATTCCTTCACCATCTTCCAAAACTTTTCCCTCCTTGTAGCACTAGGCCGCGATTCAGGGTGAAGGTGCTGGCGGGGTGTCATGAAAGTGTCCCATTCCTTGAAAAGTGTTGCCCTGCCACAGTTGGAACTACTGTGTGTTCCCCTTGTCTCCCTTCCTCGGTTGCCTAAGGAAGTACGGACTCTGGGGGCCGCAATGTCAGATGGAAAATTTTGGAGCAATCTGTCAACAAGTACCTTGTGGTATAGCACTGTTTTACTTGTCCTCTCCACCACAGGAATCAGAGATTAGAAGTTCTCTTTGTAGCGGGGGTCGAGAAGGGTGAACACTCAGTAATCTGTGTTACCTAAAATGCGTATAATGCAATGGTCGCGGGAAAAGCAGTCTAACATGAAGTCAGCCATGTGTGCAAGAGTACCAACGGTCAAGACGTCAACTTCAGGATGACTCTTCATACCCTCCTCCTCCTCCTCCTCTTCTGCCTATCCACGCTAAACAGATGGAATTAAGGTTCCATGGGTACTAGCCTCTGTAGCAGAGGCAAGTGTCTTCAGCCCCTCCTCGTCATGGTCCCATTCGCGCTGAGAAGATGAACTGGGGGAGGTCTGGCTATCACCCTGTGTCACCCCCCACCCCCCGTCCCTATTACCTCGTCTGCCACATTCAAAGCATCCTCCTTAATTGTGAGCAGCAATCGTTTGAGTAGACACAGCAGTGGAATGGTTACACTGATAATTGCGTTATTATCGCCACTAACCATCTGTGTGGATTCATCAAAGCTTTTTAAAACCTCACAGAGGTCTGACATCAATGCCCACTCCTCACTTGTGAATAGTGGCAGTTGAGTGTAAGGCGACGACCATGTTGCAGCTGGTATTTCACAACTGCTCTCTGCTGCTCACATAGCCTGGCCAACATGTAGAACGTAGAGTTCCACTGCGTGCTCACGTCGCACAACAGTCGGTGACCTGGAAGCCGCAAGCGCTGCTGCAGCGTTGACAGACTGGCTAAAGCAGTGGACGAATTTTGGAAATGGGCACACAAGCAGCGCACCTTAAGCTCTTGCAAATTGGGGTAGGTTTTGATAAACCGCTGAACCACTAAGTTTAAGACGTGGGCAAGGCATGTAATGTGTGTCAGGTTGCCGAGCTCCAAAGCAGCCACCAAGTTACGACCATTGTCAGACACAACCATGAATGGTTGTAGGTTGAGTGGCGAGAGCCACAGCTCAGTCTGGTCCCTTATACCCTGCCACAGCTCTGCAGCGGTGTGCTGTTTGTCCCCTAAGCAGACCAGCTTCTGTACGGCCTGTTGACGTTTACCCACAGCAGTGCTACACTGCTTCCAGCTAGCGACTGATGGCTGACTGCTGTTGGAGGTGGTAGTGGAGGAGGAGGAGGCAGAGGAGGAAAAGTGTGGGTTGGAGCCAGTAACATAGCTGCTGGCGGAGACCCTAATGGACATAGGGTCCGCAATCCTGGGCGTGGGTAGCACCTGTGAGGTGGACCTTCCCAGTAAGTGCGTTGGTCAGGGCACAGGTGATGTTCTGGGACACATGCTGGTGTAAGGTGGACACGTCACACCGTGAAAAATAGTGGCGGCTGGGAACTGCACCCTGGGACGGCCGCCAACATCAGACTGCGGAAGGCCTCAGTGTCCACAAGCCTAAATGGCAACATTTCAAAGGCCAGTAATTTGAAAAGTTGTGCATTTAGTGCTTTGACCTGTGGGTGTGTGGGTGGGTATTTGCGCTTGCGTTCAAATGCCTGTGTTTTCGACATTTGAACACTGCACTGGGACAGGGAAGTTGATGTTGTTGCATGCGAAGGTCCAGGTGCAGGACGAGGGGCATCCAGGCCTTCGCCTTCGACAGGTGATTTGCCAGCATTGCATAACACAGGGGAAGAGGAGGCAGTGGTGGGACCCGCAGACCCAGAGTATGGATACAAGCGTTCGGCCCACGTCTTAGGGTGCTTGGATGCCATGTGGCGGATCATGCTGGTGGTGGTGAGGTTGCTAGTGTTCACGCCCTGGCTCATTTTGCTACGGCACAGGTTGCAAACTACCACTCTTTTGTCGTCTGCGCTTTCCTCAAAAAAGCGCCATACTGCGGAACACCTACCCCTTGGCAAGGTAGAGTTATGGATGGGGGTGCTCGGTGCAACAGTTGCGGGCCTGTTTGGTGTGGGGGCGGCGTCTCCCGTTTGCAACCCCACTGCCTCTTCCAGACTGTTGCTGTGCTGCGTATCACTTCCCCTCTGTACTTCTGTCCTCGCTCGACTTTTCACCTTCCCATGTTGGGTCAGTGACCTCACCATCTACCACCTCCTCTTTCACTTCCTCACTCTGCACATACTCCTGACTTTACCTAACCACCACCTCAGTGATTGGCAACTGTGTCTCATCATCATCCACCTCGTGAACGAATGATTACTGTTCCGCACCGCCATCTTCTTGAGACTGTGAAGGCTCAAGACGTTGGGAATCAGGGCACAATATCTCAGGTACCTCTTGTAGCGTCCTTGGTGAGAGAGCCAAACCAAGTACTGACGATGAAAAGCGGTCGAATAACCGAGTGTGGGATCACTTGTTTGGCCAAACTCGAAATGGTGGGAGGAAGGAGGATCAGAGTGAGGATTTGGTTGAATAGACTCTTGGCTACAGAGACTGGACTTAGTGGAAAAGAGGGCGGTGCTTAACAGACTAGAAGCATTATCTTCTGCAATCCAATCAACCACCTGTTCGCACTGGTCCAACTTGGACAGTGTTGTTCTGCGCCGCCCAGCTAAACTGGACATAAATTTTTTAGTTTTTTCTGGTGCACTAGCAGCAGGCACAGTTTCATTGCACACAGGGCCATGGCCTCTGCTTGCACCATCAGCATCATGCCCAGGACCACAGCCTTTGCTTGCACCATCAGCATTAGTGTTGAGCGAGCATGCTCGGCCAAGTACCGGTTCGGCTCGAGCATCGCTATGCTCAGCAGATTCGAGCATTCGGCCAAGTACCACATGTGCTTGAGCGCCATGCTCGAGTCTCCTCCCCGCACGTTTGGCGCTTGCTAAGCAGCCAATAAACGTGCAGGTAAATATTGCCATTACTGTAATTGCGAGTCAGGGAGAGCTGCTGTTAGGAAGGGACAGTCAGTGTAGGGCGAATTTCATCTAAAAATTATCATTGAGAAGTCTTTTCAAAGAACTAACAGTCCTTTTAAGGCCTATTGTTAGAGGTGGCAGGCAGCCAAAATAGTTTTGGGGGAATTTTTTTATTTTTTGTCAGGGCGACCGTTAGTGACATTTTCTGTATTCCTCAAACTCTGCTTGTTGTGAACAGTGAGACGCAAATCTACACTTATATCTAGACTGTGTGCGGCCTATATTTAATTCAAATACTAGTGACAAACAGTCATTTTCTGTATTCCACAAACTCTGCTTGCTGTGAACAGTGAGACGCAAATATACACTTATATCTAGACTATGTAATAAGGATGCCACTGGCCATTCCTATTCCAATAAATACAGTTTCATCGTCCAAGAGTCTGGTCAACACAATAGAAACCACCGACCGTCCCTCTTAGTCATGGCCCCATTTCCAAAAATCATGAAAATTTTTGCCTGAACTTGCTATCACCATGGTAGACGCATAAAAGAACATTGAAAGTTGAAAGAGCAGACATCGATAGATCGTCAACATCACGGGGACGTGCGATCAGCTTAGAAGTTATCTAGAGTTAACAAAGCGGCAGCAGGCCCTCACCTACAATTTTATATACACGGTCACTGGTCAGCTGAACGTCCACTCCGTTCCCCTTACAAGTTCATACTCATCAGATGATAGTCCGGTCAACACAATTGAAGCCACTGGCCGTCGCTCTTAGTCATGGCCCCAGTTCCGAAAATCATGAACATTTTTGGTTGAACTTGCTATTTATATAAAAGTGAATATACAGGAAAGAATGTTTCCTAACAATTTTTCATCTAAAATCGCTTTTATCTTCGGTTTTGTAAGTTTTATGGTCAGTCTGTAAAAGTGACGTACAAATCGGGCAACATAATTCCCAGCAGTGACATTGTAGTCCAAGATGCATCTAGACATCCTCCCCATGCTGTTCCCAACCCATTTTGGTGGTGTTTCCATCAATTGCTGACCTTTTCCTATGAACCAGGCACCATCCCCTCTTCAGAGCACGGGGTGCCTGGTTTAATGCTCGGGTTCTCCCATTGACTTCTATAAGGCTCGGGAGCGTGGTAGAGCACCCGAGCATCCCGATGTGCTCGGGCAGAGCACCCGAGCACCACAGCAGCCCGATCATCACTAATCAGCATCACACCCAGGGCCACGACCTCTGCTTGCACCATCAGCATCACGCCCAGGGCCACGGCCTCTGCTTGCACCATCAGCATCACACCCAGGGCCAAGGCCTCTGCTTGCTCCATCAGCATCACGGCAATTTCCCCCTCCCATTGTGCTCGCCTTCTTCATATTATTGGTTTTGTCTGTAGATGTGGCGCATATTGGTTTACCGCTAAAGACACAGTTTTCTGATGCAGGACAGTACTGGATACAAAAAATTCTGGTTTTCAGCACTAAACTAGCCCAGAGATAATGTGAATTTGACAATACACACTCTATTGGCTTCCAGTAAGGTACTGGATACAGAAAAATACAGATTTTCGACACTACACTAAAACAGACAAAACAACTGAAAGGTGGCATGAAGCAGGATGTGCTCAACCCAAGATGCAGTTGTGCATATATATACAGGGGAGCAGATCCTGCACTTGTGGCCCGTTGCTAATGGTGATCCCCAGCAAAAATGCATATGGTGGAGGATGCCCGCAGCGGACCACAAGTACCACAATAGACACCCTACACAATTGTATGGATGTGATGAACAATATAACAATATAGCAATAACAAATGACAAGACAGGTGCAGACTGCGGTCTTACTAAGTCCTCAAACTGATGGTAAAATTGAGAGATTGGTCAACATATCCTGCTGCGGAGGACATTTCTAAGCCCAAGGACCACGCCAAGGTTTCTCAAGTAGCTCGGGACCTAACACTCTGCTACCTGTGCCGTATGGGCAATGCAATAGAAAAGAGCTAATGTCATTATTAAAATACACAATCTGTTGGCTTCCAGTAAGGTACTGGATACAGAAAAATACAGATTTCCGGCACTACACTAGAGCAGTGATGAAGTAATTTTTACAATACACACTGTTTTGGCTTGCTGTGATGTACTGGATACAGAAAAATACAGATTTTTGGCAATACACTAGGACAGAGATAATGTCATTTTTGCAATACATACTCTATTGGCCTCCAGTAAGGTACTGGATACAGAAAAATACTGATTTTCGGCACTAAAATTGGCCAGAGATAATGTAATGTTTATAATACACACTGTATTGGCTTGCTGTAATGTACTGGATACAGAAAAATTAAGATTTTCGGCACTACGCTAGAACAGAGATAATGTAAATTTTACAGTACATACTCCATTGACTTGCTCTAATGTACTGGATACAGAAAAATTAAGATTTTCGGCACTCCATGAGGCCAGAGATAATGTAATTTTTACAATACACACTCTATTGGCTTCCAGTAAGGTAACGGATACAGAAAAATACAGATTTTCGGCACTACAATAGGACAGCGATAATGTAATGTTTATAATACACACTGTATTGGCTTGCTGTAATGTACTGGATACAGAAAAATTCTGATTTTCGGCACTACACTACACCAGAGATCATGTAATTTTGATAATACACACTCTATTGGCTTCCAGTAAGGTACTGGATACAGAAAAATAAAGATTTTCGGCACTACACTAGGCCAGAGATAATGTCATTTTTACAATACACACTGTATTGGCTTGCTGTTATGTATTGTATAAAGAAAAATACAGATTATTGACACTACACTAGGCCAGAGATAATGACATTTTTACAATACCACACTCTATTGGCTTCCAGTAAGGTAATCAATACAGAAAAACACAGGTTTTAGGCACTATACTAGGCCAGGAATAATGTCATTTTGACAATACACAGTCTACTGGCTTCCACTAAGGTTCTAGATACAGAAAAATAAAGATTTTTCGGCACCATACTATGCCAGAGATACAGTTGTGTTCAAAATTATTCAACCCCCACTGAAATTATGTGTTTTGGCCAGTTTGACATTGATTTTGATCATTTCAGTCATCTTGTTTACAATTAAATCAAAGAGGCACTTGTAAGTCAGACAAATATAACATAACATTTATAATGAAATAACCACAAATGTCTTTTCTGTGCTCACATCATTATCAGTTTTATTCAACCCCCAAGTGACATTCAATCTTAGTACTTAGTACAACATCCTTTTCCAGTTATAACAGCTTTTAAACGTGAAGCATAGCTTGACACAAGTGTCTTGCAGCGATCTACGGGTATCTTCGCCCATTCTTCATGGGCAAAAGCCTCCAGTTCAGTCACATTCTTAGGCTTGCGCGCTGCAATTGCTTTCTTTAAGTCTCACCAGAGGTTCTCAATCGGATTTAAGTCTAATGACTGTGATGGCCACTTCAAAATGTTCCAGCCTTTAATCTGCAACCATGCTCTAGTGGACTTGGAGGTATGTTTGGGATCATCGTCCTGTTGAAAGGTCCAACGTCTCCCAAGCCTCAGGTTTGTGACGGACTGCATCACATTTTCATCCAATATCTCCTGGTACTGAAGAGAATTCATGGTACCTTGCACATGCTGAAGCTTCCCTGTACCTGTAGAAGCAAAACAGACCCAAAGCATGATTGATCCTCCGCCATGCTTCACAGTAGGCAAGGTGTTCTTTTCTTCATAGGCCTTGTTTTTCCTCCTCCAAACATAGCGTTGATCCATGGGCCCAAACAGTTCTAATTTTGTTTCATCAGTCCACAGAACACTATCCCAAAACTTTTGTGGTTTGTCCACCTTACTTTTGGCATACTGCAGTCGACTCTTCTTATTCTTTGGAGACAGCAAGGGGGTGCGCCTGAGAGTTCTGGCATGAAGGCCTTCATTACTCAGTGTGCGCCTTATTGTCTGAGCTGAAACTTCAGTACCCGCATCTGACAAATCTTTTTTCAGTTCCTCAGCAGTCACACAGGGACTTTTCAACACTTTGCGCTTCAGGTAGCACACAGCAGTCAAAGTCAGCATCTTCTTTCTGCCATGACCAGGTAGCGTTTCAACAGTGCCCTTTGCCTTGAATTTGCGAATGATGCTTCCTATGGTGTCTCTTGGTATGTTTAACATCTTTGCAATCTTCTTATAGCCATTGCCCTTCCTGTGAAGAGAAATCACCTCTTCTCTTGTCTTCCTGGACCATTCTCTTGACTTCACCCTGTTTGTAAAGACACCAGTAAATGTCTAGAAGGAGCTGAGTATCACAGTCATTTTAAATCTGCCAAATTGGTGCTTATTATGCTTGATTGCTGCTCCTTGACATCCAGAGGTGTTTTCAATACCTGATCGAAAACATTTGAATGAACCTCTGTTCTTAAGAGTGGTAGTCTTTAAGGGGTTGAATAATTGTGTCAATGAAGAAATCACAAAAAAAACATTTAATACTGTATTACAAAAACAATTGATGTCATTTTAGTTGCATTTGGTTCTTTAAAAAAGTCCTTATAAGATTTCATTCTGAACACAATTACAAATGTACACTTAATTCCCTAAAACCCTTTACAGCATTGGGGGTTGAATAATTTTGAAGACAACTGCAATGTAAATTTTACAATACACACTGTATTTGCTTGCTATAATGTACTGTATACTGAAAAATAAAGATTTTTGGCACTACACTAGGCCAGAGATAATGTAATTTTGACAAAATAAACTCTATTGGCTTCTAGTAAGGTACTGGACACAGAAAAATAAAGATTTTCAGCACTAAACTAGAACAGATATAATGTAATTTTGACAATACGCACTCTATTGGCTTCCAGTAAGGTACTGGATACCGAAAAATAAAGATTTTCAGCACTACTCTAGTACAGTGATAATGTACTTTTATAATACACACTGTATTGGCTTGCTTTAAAGTACAGGATACAGAAAAATAAAAAATGTTGACACTACACTAAGCCAGAGATCATGTAATTTTTACAATACACACTGTATTGGCTTGCTATAGTGTACTAGATACAGAACAATTCTAATTTTCGGCACTACACTAGGCCAGAGATAATGTCATTTTTACAAAACACACTCTAATGGCTTGTTATAAAGTATGGATACAGAAAAATACAGATGTTTGGAAATACACTAGGACAGAGATAATGTCATTTTTACAATACACACTCTATTGGTGTTCAAGTAAGGTTATGGATACAGAAAAATACTGATTTTCAGCACTACACTAGGACAGAGATAATGTGATTTTTACAAAACATACAGTATAGGCTTGCTGTAATGTACTGGATCCAGCAAAATATGGATTTTCGGCACTACACTAGAACAGAGATAATTTAATTTTGACAATATACACCTTATTGGCTTCCTGTAAGGTACTGGATACAGAAAAATACAGATTTTCGGCACTATACTAGGCCAGAGATAATGTAATTTTTACAATACACACTGTATTGGCTTGCTGTAATGTACTGGATCCAGCAAAATATGGATTTTCGGCACTACACTAGAACAGAGATTTTCATACACCATTGACTTGCTGTAATGTACTGGATACAGAAAAATATAGATTTTCGGCACTACACTAGCCCAGAGATTATGTAATTTTTACAATACACACTCTATTGGCTTCCAGTAAGGTACTGGATACAGAAAAATACAGGTTTTCGGCACTACACTAGAACAGAGATAATTTAATTTTGACAATATACACCTTATTGGCTTCCTGTAAGGTACTGGATACAGAAAAATACAGATTTTCGGCACTATACTAGGACAGAGATAATGTAATTTTTACAATATATATTCTATTGGCTTCCAGTAAGTTACTGGATACAGAAAATACAGATTTTCGGCACTAAACTAGGCCAGAGATAATGTAATTTTTACAATACACACTGTATTGGCTTGCTGTAATGTACTGGATCCAGCAAAATATGGATTTTCGGCACTACACTAGAACAGAGATAATGTAATTTTTACAGTTCATACTCCATTGACTTGCTGTAATGTACTGGATACAGAAAATATAGATTTTCGGCACTACACTAGCCCAGAGATGATGTAATTTTTACAATACACACTCTATTGGCTTCCAGTAAGGTACTGGATACAGAAAAATACAGGTTTTCGGCACTACACTAGAACAGAGATAATTTAATTTTGACAATATACACCTTATTGGCTTCCTGTAAGGTACTGGATACAGAAAAATACAGATTTTCGGCACTATACTAGGACAGAGATAATGTAATTTTTACAATATATATTCTATTGGCTTCCAGTAAGTTACTGGATACAGAAAATACAGATTTTCGGCACTAAACTAGGCCAGAGATAATGTAATTTTTACAATACACACTGTATTTGCTTAATGTAATGTACTGGATACAGCAAAATATGGATTTTCGGCACTACACTAGAACAGAGATAATGTAATTTTTACAGTTCATACTCCATTGACTTGCTGGAATGTACTGGATACAGAAAAATAAAGATTTTCTTTACTAAACGAGGCCAGAGATAATGTAATTTTGACAATACACACTCTATTGGCTTCCAGTAAGGTACTTGATACAGAAAAATACAGATTTTCGGCACTACACTAGGACAGAGATAATGTAATTTTTACAATACACACTGTATTGGCTTGCTATAATGTACTAGATGCAGAAAAATATAATTTTTCGGCACTACACTAAGACAGAGATAATGTCATTTTTGCAATTAACACTGTATTGGCTTCCAGTAAGGTACTGGATAGTGTTGAGCGAATTTTTTTAGCGAATATCAGCACTTCGCTATTTCACGAATATTTCAAATATAGCGCTATAAATTTGCTATTTTGAATATTCGTTTTTTTCTTTTATTGTTATATTTTTTTCTTTCCCACTTCCCAAAAGTACTTCTTACCTGTCCTGAGGATTCCTGGCTTCCTGGCTGCTCCAGTCAGTGCCCGTTGCCGCTTCTGCCGACTTCCGTGCTCATGGAGCGTCCCCATCACCATGGGAATGTCTCCATACTAAAATGTACTGTCGGATTTGAGAATTACGTTGAAATCGCAATGCGATTAACCCCTTAAGGACGCATGACGTACCTGTACATCATGGTTTCCGAGTCCTTAAGGACCCATGACGTACAGGTACGTCATGAGTAGTTCCGATCACTGCAGCTCAGCCGGCAGTGATCGGAACAAGGTACCTGCTGAAATCATTCAGCAGGTACCTTGTTACAATGCCCAGGGGGGTCCTGTGACCCCCCCATATCGGCGATCGCTGCAAACCGCAGGTCAATTCAGACCTGCGGTTTGCAGCGCTTTGCGCGATGTCTGATCCCCGCGATCAGAGGGTTAATGCCCCTAAAGTGTTCATTTTTAACCCCCCCTGCAGCCCCCAATAATATTATGGCTGTGGGGGTGCAGGGGGGGTGGTTGCCGGCAACGGGAGGCGGTGCGGGAGGCGGGCGGTGCGGCGGGCGGGATCGCGATTGCGATTCCCCGCCCGCCTCCTCTGTAATGTTTCCCTGGTGTCTAGTGGATCTATCAGAGTGTCAGCACATTGCTGACACTCTGATAGAAACGGCTGGCATCTGTGCTTGTTCAGATGCCAGCCGTTTAACCCCTTCTATACCGCGGTCCGTACGGACCGCGGTATGGAAGGGTTAACATGGAGGGAGCTCCCTCTCTCTCCCATCGGGGGGCTGCTGTGTCTTTGCAGCCCCCCAACAGGATGGGATCGCAGAGGGAGGGGGCTCTCCTCCCTCCCCATCACCCGCTGTGCACTTATGGCAGCGGGTGATGGTTGCCATGGAGACAGGACGCTTTCAGAAGCGTCCTGCTCTCCATGGAGCTGAAAGTCTGAATAGACCTGCTAAAGCTCTATTCAGACTTTGTAAAGTACAAAATACAGTACAGTGCACTACATAGTGTACTGTACTGTATTATACAGACACCAGATCCACTGGATCTTTCAGAACCAAGTGGGTCTGGGTCAAAAAAAATGAAAAAAACACACATACACCAAATATGACAACTTTTTAGGGGTTTTCGTTTCAGTTTTACATAATAAACCATCTTTGAAAAAAAATATTTTTTAGTGTCTCCACATTCATATTTTTTTGTCCGACTGTCTTATGTAGGGTCTATGCGATTATATTACTTTGCTTTTTTTAAAATATAAATAGAATAATTATAATACTTGATAATTATTATAATTATTCTATTTATAAAAAAAAATATATAATATAATCGCATAGCGAATTAAACACAGTTGTCTCTATAGTGAACTTTCCTATTTGATTGCTAGAATTAGCGAAGTTGACTAATAGGTAGCTAAAACGAAGGTGGAGAATACTTCGTTATCTTCATTTTGAGGAATATGACGAATACATTTGTCATATTCGTCATATTCGCTAATTCTAGATATTAAACCAATAGGAAAGTAGCCTTAAGTTAAATCGCAATACGCGATTATTTAAATCGCATATTAATCGCGATAACTAAAATAATGACGAATATTCGATTTCGATGAATATGAAACGAATATTCTATCGAATATTCGCGAATTTCGTCGAAATCGAATATGGCACCTGCCGCTAATCACTAGTACTGGATACAGAAAAATACAGGTTTTCGGCACTACACTAGAACAGAGATAATGTAATTTTGACAATACACACTCTATTGGCTTCCAGTAAGGTACTGGATACAGAAAAATAAAGATTTTTGGCACTACACTAGGCCAGAGATAATGTCATTTTTACAATATACACTGTATTGGCTTGCTGTAATGTACTAGAAACAAAAATAAAGATTTTTGGCACTATACTAGGACAGAGATAATGTCCTTTTTTCATTACACACTGTATTGGCTTGATGTTATGTACTAAATACAGAAAAATACACTTTTTCGGCACTACACTAGAACAGAAATAATGTAATTTTGATAGAACACAATCTAATGGCTCCCAGTAAGGTACTGGATACAGAAAAATACAGATTTCCGGCACTACACTAGGCCAGGTATAATGTAATTTTGACAAAACACACTATATTGGCTTCCACTAAGGTACTGGATACAGAAAAATAAAGATTTTATGCTCTACACTAGGACAGAGATAATGTAAATTTTACAATACACACTGTATTTCCTTGCTATAATGTACTGGATGCTAAAAATAAAGATTTTCAGCACTACACTAGGCCAGAGATAATGTAATTTTGACAATACACACTCTATTGGCTTTCATTAAGGTACTGTGTCGGGCATATTCATATCTGCACATTAATGTCTGACAATATTAGAACCAAAATGGAGATTCACATTACCTTTAAGAGGCCAAACTCTCTGTTTGAATGAGCCAGAAAAGGTCAGGATAAGTTTAGCTGGTACGGAAAGTCACTGGGATACAGTGTATATTGTTTTAAAAGTTATTGCCTACAGATGTGGTTTATCTTAAAGAATATACTGGGTCTCACATACACTGTCTGGAAGACACGACCATGTAATAGCAAAATGTGGTCATATCTTAAGTACAGGGGTCAAGAGAGGTTATTGCTTAAGACACTGGTATGTAGTGTCATGCCATATAATCACCAGTATAATGTATACTGTATATACATGCGTGATTGCTATAGTTTTAGTATATTTTAACCAATGATTAGTGTTGAGCGAACAGTTCGACCATAGTTCGGGTTTATACCGAATTTTGTGGTGTTCGGGACACGGACCCGAACCCAAACATTTTCAAAAAAGTTTGTGTTCGGGTCCGTTGTTCGGTTATTTCTTCCCGCTTTCTAAAGGGCTGCACAGCCAATCAGCTAGCGTTTTACTTCTTGCCCTAAGAGCCCATCACAGCCATGCCTCTTTTTGAGCTGGAGTCATGTAGTGCCGCACGTCACAATGCTCTGATTAGTGTAGGGAAAGGACGCAGCTTCTGTGAGGGCGAGATTAGGCAGGGAAAAGTCAGCATTAGCACCTAATGAAGTGATCGATCTACAGCTGTGAATGATTCAACTTCTGCTAGTTAATTGCTCAATGGTTTTTAGGCTGCACAGAGCTTTTTCTGTCACTTTTTTTCTGGGGTGATGGGCGGACATTTTGTAACTTGTGGTGCACCAGAACAAGTTGCCACCAAGTCCATCAATCTATCAATACTAGTTTTTTTTTTTTTGCTATATCCTACATCAGGGGCTTGGCTTTGTTTATTGTCACCCCTAGAAATTCAGGATAGCAATTTCTATATTTTATTAAGGGTTAAATACAATTGCCAAAATACAAATCCCCGAAATCTGGTGTTCCAGCTTTGGCTAGCCAAGTATAATACTGTCTGCTGTCTGGCAAAGGATAGATTATTTTCTGTGGTGAAATTCAATTGCCAAAATATCAATTCCCTAAATCTGGTGTTCCAGCACTGGCTAGCAAAGTATAATAGTGTCCGCCAAAACATATATGTTGTTCCGGGGTGAAATTCAATAGCCAAAATAGCAATACCATAAATCTGGTGTCACAGCTGTGGCTGGCAAAGTATAATATTGTCCACCAAAACATATAGTTTGTTCTGGGGTGAAATTCAATTGCCAAAATAGCAATACCCTGAATCTGGTGTCCCAGCTGTTGCAGGCCAAGTGTTAATCTGTCCGTAAAAGGGCTATATTTTGTTCTGGGGGGAAATTCAATTGCCAAAATAGCAATACCCTGAATCGGGTGTTCCAGTAGTGACTGGCAAAGTATAATAGTGTCCTCCAAAACATAAATTTTGTTCAGGGGTGAAATTCAATTGCCAAAATAGCAATACCCTGAATCTGGTGTCCCAGCTGTTGCAGGCCAAGTGTTAATCTGTCCGTAAAAGGCAATATTTTTATCTGGGGTGAAATTTAATTGCCAAAATAGCAATGCCATAAATCTGGTGTCACAGCTGTGGCTGGCAAACTATAATAGTGTCTGCCAAAACATATATTTTGTTCTGGGGTGAAATTCAATTGCCAAAATAGCAATACCCTGAATCTGGTGTCCCAGCTGTTGCAGGCCAAGTGTTAATCTGTCCGTAAAAGGCAATATTTTGTTCTGGGGTGAAATTTAATTGCCAAAATAGCAATAACATAAATCTGGTGTCACAGCTGTGGCTAGCAAAATATAATAGTGTCCGCCAAAACATATATTTTGTTCTGGGGTGAAATTCAATTGCCAAAATAGCAATACCATAAATCTGGTGTCACAGCTGTGGCTGGCAAATTATAATAGTGCCCGCCAAAACATATATTTTGTTCTGAGGTTAAATTCAATTGCCAATATAGCAATACCCTGCATCTGGTGTTCCAGCTGTTGCAGGCCAAGTGTTAATCTGTCCGTAAAAGGGTATATTTTGTCTGGGGTGAAATTCAATTGCCAAAATAGCAATACCATAAATCTGGTGTCACAGCTGTGGCTGGCAAAGTACAATATTGTCTTCCAAAACATATATTTTGTTCAGGGGTGAAATTCAATTGCCAAAATAGCAATTCCATAAATCTGGTGTCACAGCTGTGGCTGGCAAACTATAATAGTGTCCGCCAAAACATATATTTTGTTCTGGGGTGAAATTCACTTGCCAAAATAGCAATCCCCTAAATCTGGTGTACCAGCATTGGCTGGCAAACTATAGTAGTGTCCGCCAAAACATATATTTTGTTCTGGGGTGAAATTAAATTGCCAAAATAGCAATACCATAAATCTGGTGTCACAGCTGTGTGGCTGGCAAAGTACAATATTGTCCGCCAAAACATATTGTAAGAATTTCCCAAATGGTAGCTTCCAGATAAACACACAGCAGTCTTTTCGTGGTGGAAATCAAAGTAACAACTGTCTTTTATTGTTGGCACACAACAATACAGCAGACATCAGGGGTCAGCTGGCTTTAGCCAACACTTAAAACAAAACAATACACTCCATACTCCAAAAGAAATCACACAGTTCTGTTTAGGGCACAGTACCGTAGTCCTCCCAGAGTGTATGGGAACTTGCTTTGGTCCTCTGTCTCTCGGCAGAGACCCTCCGGCTTTTGCTCGGCTCCAAAAACTCACCACCATGCAGAGCTCCACCGTCAGCCAGGTAAACACACACACCCAACTGACTCTGCTGGCTGACTTTTATAAGCCGGTCAAAACCCGGCCTGGACCGTGGGGAGTAGTCACCCACCCAGCACTAAGACTACTCCCAGTAAGAGCCATCCCGGATTAGCTTTCTCAGCTATGCTAAATAACCAAATTGTCAGTCAGCTACTGCTGCTGACACACATACTATAGGCTCCTACTTCACCGAGGCCAGGAACCTCGGTGACACATATCTGCCATCTATGATGGTCCCTTGTGCCTTCCTACATATCCCCCCCCCCTCTGCCCAAGGCCGGGGGTCTGGGCAACTCCAGTAAACATGCAGTGTACTCTGGACAGGGCATCTGCATTCCCTGTAGCCTGCCCGGCCTATGCTCAACAGAAAACCTAAAGTCCTGTAGGGCTAAAAACCAGCGGGTGACACGGGCATTCCTACCCTTTTTCTCTCTTAACCATTTTAGAGGGGCATGATCAGAAACCAGTCTAAATCTCCGTCCCAGGATGTAGTATCGGAGATAATCAAGGGCCCACTTAATGGCCAGGCATTCCCTTTCAATTATCGAATAGTTCCGCTCTGCCGGGGACAGTTTTCTGCTGAGGTAACACACGGGATGTTCCTCCCCACTTATCACTTGAGACATTACTGCCCCTAGGCCTACCTCTGATGCATCGGTTTGAACAATGAATTCCTTGGAGAAGTCAGGGGCTACCAAGATGGGCTGTCTACAGAGGGCGGACTTAAGTTTTTGGAAGGCCTCTTCAGCCTCTGGGGACCACTTGATCACAGCAGACTTTCCCCTTTTGTAAGGTCAGTCAGGGGTACTGCCATCTCTGCAAACTTAGGGACAAATCTCCTGTAGTATCCCACAATACCGAGGAAGGCTTTGACCTGTTTTTTGGTAAGTGGGCGGGGCCATTCTTTGATAGCTTCCACTTTAGATATCTGGGGTTTTATTGTTCCTCTTCCTACGATGTATCCCAAGTACCTAGCCTCTTCCAACCCCATGGCACACTTACTTGGATTTATAGTGAAGCCAGCCTTTCGTAGCGCATCTAGGATGTTTTGAACTTTACTGAGATGACTCTCCCAATCTTGACTGAAGATCACTATATCATCCAAGTAAGCGGCAGTGTATTCCTTGTGTGGGCGTAAGATCTGGTCCATAGCTCTCTGGAAGGTAGCGGGGGCCCCCTGTAACCCAAACGGCATCCTAATGTACTGGAAGGACCCGTCTGGTGTAGAAAACGCTGTTTTCTCCCTAGCTTCTCTTGACAACGGAATCTGCCAATATCCCTTTGTAAGATCCAGGGTCGTTATGTAGCGGGCTGGCCCTAATCTCTCAATGAGCTCGTACACCCGGGGCATAGGATATGCATCTACTTTGGATACCTCATTTAATTTGCGGTAGTCATTACAAAACCGCCATTCTCCATTGGGCTTTGGGACTAGCACGATAGGACTGGACCACCCACTTTTCGATTTCTCAATCACCCCTAGTTTTAACATTCTCTGGACCTCCTTAGAAACTATCTCCCTTCGGGCCTCGGGAATCCTTTACGGTTTTAAATTTACTCGCGCATGAGGTTCCGTTACAATGTCATGTTCCACGACCTTGGTTAACCCGGGGGTTTCTGTAAATAAGTCCCTATTTTTCTGCAAGAGGAGCTTGCATTGGTGTCTTTGGGAAGGGGACAGGGCTTCAGCAATTTTCACCAGGTCTATGGCAGCATCTGGTTGGGTCATTAGACATGGGCTCTCAGGAGGGTCCCTATCCTTCCATGGTTTAAGCAAGTTAATGTGGTAAATCTGATAGGGCTTTCTCCTACCTGGCTGATGTACCCTATAGTTAACTTCGCCCACCCTCTCAGTTATTTCATAGGGCCCTTGCCACTTAGCCAGGAACTTGCTTTCTACTGTAGGGACTAGGACTAGAACCCGGTCCCCTGGACTGAACTGTCTAAGACGGGCCGTCCTGTTATATATATTTGCTTGTGCCTCTTGTGCCTGGAGCATATGGTCTTTCACAATGGGTGTTACCTGAGCTATTCGCTCCTGCAATGTAGTGACATGTTCAATGACCTTTTTGTACGGCGTGACCTCACTCTCCCAGGTCTCCTTAGCAATGTCTAACAGGCCTCGAGGATGCCTACCATACAATAACTCAAAAGGCAAGAAACCTGTTGACACTTGGGGTACCTCTCTGATTGAGAACAGTAGGTAAGGTAACAGGTAATCCCAATCTCGGCCATCTTTTTCAACTACTTTTTTCAACATTGCCTTCAAAGTCTTGTTGAAACGTTTCACAAGGCCATCTGTCTGGGGGTGGTACACCGAGGTACGCAACTGGGTAACGTGCAATTCTTTACAGAGATCCTGCATGACTTTGGACATGAACGGGGTACCTTGGTCGGTCAGGATCTCTTTGGGCAGCCCTGTTCTGGAAAAAATCTGGAACAACTCTCTGGCTATGACTTTAGAGGTAGCCTTTCTCAAGGGCACTGCCTCAGGGTACCGGGTGGCGTAATCCATTACCACTAATATATATTGGTGCCCCCTAGCGGACTTCACCAAAGGCCCGACTAAATCCATCGCAATTCTCTCAAAAGGGACCTCGATAATAGGCAATGGTATCAGAGGGCTGCGGAAGTTTGCGACTAGAGAGGTTATTTGACATGTAGGGCAGGATTGGCAATAATCCTTAATTTCCCTGTAACATCCTGGCCAATAAAACCTTTGTAAAACCCTTTCAAGGGTCTTATCGGCCCCTAAGTGTCCCCCTAAGACATGGCTATGTGCCAGGTCCATTACCATGCGCCGGTATGGCTTGGGAACCACGAGCTGTTCCACTAATTCTTCTCGGATTTTAGTCACCCGGTATAGCAAATTCTCATTCATGGCAAAGTGAGGGTACCTTTCGTCTGCCCCTGGCTCTTGAGGTGCCCCATTGATTACCCCACATTGTTTAAGGCCCCTTTTAGAGTCTCATCTCGGAACTGAGCGGTCCCAAAGTTTCCCCGAGACACCTCTAAGTCAGGGACTGTCTCCTCAGGGACAGACTCCTCCTCCTCGCCTACCATGGCGGAGAATGGAAAGTCAGGTACCACCTCAGTGTCAAGGGGCACAGGGCTGTCTGCGTCTTCCGGGCGTTTTTTAGGTACTGCTTTGGCCCACAAATCCCAGAATACAGGACAGTCTCGGCCAATAATCATCTCATGCATCAGCCCTTGCACGACGCCTGCCTGGTGGTACACCATACCCTCTTCTGTTTTTAAGGTGACCTGGGCTATTGGGTAGACCTTGGTATCATAACTCACAGAAAAAAGATGCACCACATGGATAAGCAACTGACAACACTGGCTAATCCCTCACTCTGGTGTTAAAAGCTGAGAGATTCACCAATATTTCCAATCAGGAACATATCGGAGCCCCTTTAGGCACCACTACACGGTATCTCAGCATGACATGGGGTCCTACCACTAGACTACCTATGGTGTGTGAACAAGGTCTGAACAGGTATTAAGTAGCCTACAGCCCCATCCCACTCACCTGCACTGCAGGACCAACAATGCAATGGGGAACACATGAGGCCGCAAGCTACACCTACAACAGACCATGTGACACCGGCTTCCAGGTGCAACAGAATGTTTACAAGCCATATGCAATGGCACATTCAATACATATAAAGCAAGGATCACAAAAATAAACGTGGCCTAAATGGGTGGGACTGCTCCAGACCCCAAACACTGTGGCGTGTTTCTAACTGGGGGGGCAGTTCCTCCGCATGTGGTTCGCAGCGAACGGCTATCCCCAGCAAAAATTGCATACAATGGAGGATGCCGGCGCGAACCACAAGCACCACACAAACATCCTACACAAAATAAAACATGTGCGGATGAAAATATATAAACACATAACTCACAGAAAAAAGATGCACCACATGGATAAGCAACATGAATGCAGGTGACACCTAAGGTCTTCCCAGGAACCAACCTATGAGGGATACGGGCCGTTATAAGCGTAACCAGGCTCCCTGAGTCCAGAAGTCCCGTTGTGGGGTTCCCATTAACATTAATTGCACAATAAGGAAGTCCCTCCTCCACATTTGGAATTGCACTACAGGCAAACATTGACTTTCGTCTCCCCACAGAACAGTCCATTTGTTCTAGGCTGGTAGGACATTGGGCTGCCATATGTCCCAGACCATGACACATCCAGCAGGTGACCTCTCTGAAGGAGGGTCGTGGTGTTGACTCTGGTAGGCTTTGGGCCTCATGTCGTCCACCCCGGAGGGGTTTTACCCCCTTTCTTTGCACTTCAGAGTCAACCCGCACCTTCCAGTAAGGTGGGGTCAGGGATCCTGAGGTAGCGAGGGTGGGCTCCACAGCATAGTACCTCTCTACCAAGCCTATTAAGTCATCTGCAGTCTGTGGGTTTCCCTGTGCAACCCAGCATTGTACCGGCTTAGCGAGAGCATGCACGAATCTATCCATTACGACCCGCTCCACCATTTTGGCTGGGGAACAGACATCCGGCTGCAGCAATTTTTGGACGAGGTGCAGGAGGTCAAACATTTGAGACCTGGGAGGCTTGCCTCTCTTAAACCCCCACTGGTGCACCCTCTGTGCTCGGACGGTAATGGTAACCCCCAGACGTGCCAATATCTCTGCTTTTAGCCTGGAGTATTCCCGTGCATCCTGCAACGGCAAGTCATAATATGCCTTTGGGGTTCACCGGAGAGAAAGGGGCCAGCACCTCAGCCCACTGCTCAGCTGGTAGTCTCTGCGCTCAGCGACCAGCTCAAAGACAGCAAGGAAGGCCTCTACGTCATCCTCTGGGGTCATTTTTTGTAGTGCGGACTGCACACGTTTCCTTGCGACTGAATCCTGTTCAGCCGCATACCGCACTGGTTGTGCTGCCATCCCGTCTCTTAGGGCTGCCATTTGCTCTGCTAGCAGGCGGTTTGTCTCCTGTTGTTGAGCATTAGCCTGCCGTTGAGCCTGCAAAGCCTGTTGTTGCTGCAGATTGCTCTGCACCATCTGCTTGATAAGTTCCTCCATTTTTACAGACTCCGGTTTAAGCTCCGCTGCTGCTTTAACCCAGGACATCAATTGGAGAACTTCCTCACAACAAAAAAAAAGTCCATTCAATACTTTAGGTACTGGCCCTTTAAGAGTCCAACCAGAGGAAAAAAAATAGCTTCTGGCGTTTTAAGTTAACTTGTTGCTGCTTCAAGCAATCCTGGGAGTTGCCCGAATCCGACACCAATTATAAGGATCCCCAAACGGTAGCTTCCAGATAAACACACAGCAGTCTTTTCGTGGTGGAAATCAAAGTAACAACTGTCTTTTATTGTTGGCACACAACAATACAGCAGACATCAGGGGTCAGCTGGCTTTAGCCAACACTTAAAACAAAACAATACACTCCATAATCCAAAAGAAATCACACAGTTCTGTTTAGGGCACAGTACCGTAGTCCTCCCAGAGTGTATGGGAACTTGCTTTGGTCCTCTGTCTCTCGGCAGAGACCCTCCGGCTTTTGCTCAGCTCCAAAAACTCACCACCATGCAGAGCTCCACCGTCAGCCAGGTGAACACACACACCCACCTGACTCTGCTGGCTGACTTTTATAAGCCGGTCAAAACCCGGCCTGGACCGTGGGGAGTAGTCACCCACCCAGCACTATGACTACTCCCAGTAAGAGCCGTCCCGGATTAGCTTTCTCAGCTATGCTAAATAACCAAATTGTCAGTCAGCTACTGCTGCTGACACACATACTATAGGCTCCTACTTCACCGAGGCCAGGAACCTCGGTGACACATATCTGCCATCTATGATGGTCCCTTGTGCCTTCCTACAATATATTTTGTTCTGGGGTGAAATTCATTTGCCAATATAGCAATACCCTGAATCTGGTGTCCCAGCCCTGGCTGGAAAAGTATAATAGTGTCCGCCAAAACATATATTTTGTTCTGTGGTGAAAGTCAATTGCCAAAATAGCAATACTCTGAATCTGGTGTTCCAGCAGTTGCAGCCCAAGTGTTAATCTGTACGTAAAAGGGTTTATTTTGTTCTGGGTTGAAATTCAATTGCCAATATAGCAATTCCCTGAATCTGGTGTTCCAGCTGTTGAAGGACAAGTGTTAATCTGTCCTCCAAAACATATATTTTGTTCTGGGGTGAAATTCAATTGCCAAAATAGCAATACCATAAATCTGGTGTCACAGCTGTGGCTGGCAAAGTATAATAGTTTCCGCCAAAACATATATTTTGTTCTGGGGTGAAATTCAATTGCAAAAATAGCAATACCATAAATTTGGTGTCACAGCTGTGTGGCTGGCAAAGTATAATATTGTCCAACAAAACATATTTTGTTCTGGGGTGAAATTCAATTGCCAAATTAGCAATACCCTAAATCTTGTGTCCCAGCACTGGCTGGCAAAGTATAATAGTGTCCGCCAAAACATATATTTTGTTCTGGGGTAAAATTCAATTGCCAATATAGCAATATCCTGAATCTAGTGTTCCAGCAGTTGGAGGCCAAGTGTTGATCTGTCAGTAAAAGGTTATATTTTGTTCTGGGGTGAAATTTAATTGCCAAAATAGCAATACCCTGAATCTGGTGTCCCAGCAGTTGCAGGCCTAGTTTAAATCTGTCCATAACATGGTATATTTTGTTCTGGGGTGAAATTCAATTGCCAATATAGTAATTCCCTGAATCTGGTGTTCCAGCAGTTTCAGGCCAAGTGTTAATTTGTCGGTAAAAGGGTATATTTTTGTTCTGGGGAAAAATTCAATTGCCAATATAGCAATACCCTGAATCTAGCGTTCCAGCAGTTGCAGGCCAAGTGTTAATCTGTCTGTAAAAGGTTATATTTTGTTCTGGGGTGAAATTCAATTGACAAAATAGCAATACCCTGAATCTGGTGTCCCAGCACTGGCTGGCAAAGTATAATAGTGTCCGCCAAAACATATATTTTGTTCTGGGGTGAAATTCAATTGCCAATATAGCAATACTCTGAATCTGGTGTTCCAGCAGTTGCAGCCCAAGTGTTAATCTGTACGCAAAAGGGTATATTTTTGTTCTGGGTTGAAATTCATTTGCCAATATAGCAATACCCTGAATCTGGTGTCCCAGCACTGGCTGGAAAAGTATAATAGTGTCCGCCAAAACATATATTTTGTTCTGTGGTGAAAGTCAATTGCCAAAATAGCAATATCCTGAATTTGGTGTCCCAGCACTGGCTGGCAAAGTATAATAGTGTCCGCCAAAACATATATTTTGTTCTGAGGTTAAATTCAATTGCCAATATAGCAATTCCCTGAATCTGGTGTTCCAGCAGTTGCAGGCCAAGTGTTAATCTGTCCGTAAAAGGGTATATTTTGTTCTGGGGTGAAACTCAATTGCCAAAATAGCAATACCATAAATCTGGTGTCACAGCTGTGTGGCTGGCAAAGTATAATATTGTCCACCAAAACATATATTTTGTTCTGGGGTGAAATTCAATTGCCAAATTAGCAATACCCTAAATCTAGTGTCCCAGCACTGGCTGGCAAAGTATAATAGTGTCCGCCAAAACATATATTTTGTTCTGGGGTGAAATTCAATTGCCAATATAGCAATATCCTGAATCTAGTGTTCCAGCAGTTGCAGGCCTAGTTTAAATCTGTCTGTAAAAGGGTAAATTTTGTTCTGGGGTGAAATTAAATTGCCAAAATAGCAATACCCTGAATCTGGTGTCCCAGCAGTTGCAGGCCTAGTTTAAATCTGTCCATAACATGGTATATTTTGTTCTGGGGTGAAATTCAATTGCCAATATAGCAATTCCCTGAATCTGGTGTTCCAGCAGTTTCAGGCCAAGTGTTAATTTGTCCGTAAAAGGGTATATTTTTGTTCTGGGGTAAAATTCAATTGCCAATATAGCAATACCCTGAATCTAGTGTTCCAGCAGTTGCAGGCCAAGTGTTAATCTGTCCGTAAAAGGGTATATTTTGTTCTGGGTGAAATTCATTTGCCAAAATAGCAATACCCTGAATCTGGTGTCCCAGCAGTTGCAGGCCTAGTTTAAATCTGTCCATAACAGGGTATATTGTGTTCTGGGGTGAAATTCAATTGCCAATATAGCAATACCCTGAATCTGGTGTTGCAGCAGTTTCAGGCCAAGTGTTAATTTTTCCGTAAAAGGGTATATTTTGTTCTGGGGTGAAATTCAATTGCCAAAATAGCAATACCCTGAATCTGGTGTCCCAGCACTGGCTGGCAAAGTATAATAGTGTCCGCCAAAACATATATTTTGTTCTGTGGTGAAAGTCAATTGACAAAATAGCAATACTCTGAATCTGGTGTTCCAGCAGTTGCAGCCCAAGTGTTAATCTGTACGTAAAAGGGTTTATTTTGTTCTGGGTTGAAATTCATTTGCCAATATAGCAATACCCTGAATCTGGTGTCCCAGCACTGGCTGGCAAAGTATAATAGTGTCCGCCAAAACATAAATTTTGTTCTGGGGTGAAATTCACTTGCCAATATAGCAATACCCTGAATCTGGTGTTCCAGCTGTTGCAGGCCAAGTGTTAATCTGTTCGTAAAAGGGTATATTACACTCAAGGTGTATATACAAGTGCTGAGAGGGTCATCCTCAATAACTTCACACGCTACTATGCATCTCCCATTGTATTTCTGTCCTTTAAAGGGTATATTACACAAAGTGTTAAAATACAATTGCTAAAGGCATAATCCTACATATTTTTTCACACGCTACTGTGCATCTCCAAGTGTAAATCTGTCCATAAAAGGATACCTTTCATCCAGGGCCTAAATACTAGCCCTAAAAGAGATACTGCTGTGCTTTGATTAGTTTAATACGCTACATAATTAAATAGGCAGATAGTGTTAGGTGCCTGTAAAAAAAAGGCCTGAATTTGAAATCAATACATTGGGCCAAATATTGTTTTTCTTATTGTGGTGCTTGGTGAACGGTAACAATGAGGAAAACATCTAGTAAGAGACGCGGACGCCATCGTGGGGGTGTTAGTGTACCCTCTGGTGCTGGGAGAGGACGTGGCCATTCTTCCACAGCCACACGTCCTAGTAAACCAAGTACCTCAGGTTCCATTACCCGCCAGAATTTACAGCGATATTTGGTGGGGCCCAATGCCGTTCTAAGGATGGTAAGGCCTGAGCAGGTACAGGCGCTAGTCAAATGGGTGGCCGACAGTGGATCCAGCCCGTTCACAACATTATCTCCCACCCAGTCTTCTGCAGAAAGCGCACAGGTGGTGCCTGAAAACCAAGCCCATCAGTCTGTCACATCACCCCCATGCATATAAGGGAAACTGTCTGAGCCTCAAGTTATGCAGCAGTCTCTTATGCAGTTTGAAGACTCTGCTGGCAGGGTTTCCCAAGGTAATCCACCTAGCCCTTCACAGTGGTGGAAGACATAGAATGCACTGACGCACAACCACTGATGTTTCCTGATGATGAGGACATGGGAATACCACCTCATCGGAGTCCGCACGTCTATGATGATGACGAAACACAGGTGACAACTGCTGCATCTTTCTGCAGTGTGCAGACCGAACAGAAGGTCATGGAGGAAGACTGTGTGGAAGACGATGCAGGGGACGATGAGGTCCTAGACCCCACATGGAATGAAGGTCGTGCCACTGACTTTCATAGTTCAGAGGAAGAGGCAGTGGTGAGACCGAGCCAACAGCGTAGCAAAAGAGAGAGCGGGGGGCAAAAGCAGAACAGCCGCCTCCAAGAGAGTTCGCCTGCTACTGGCCACCGCCACCAGGGACCGAGCACCCGAAAGGCAGCTTCAAGGAGTTCCCTGGCATGGCACTTATTTAAACAATGTGCTGACAACAAGACCCAAGTGGTTTGCACGCTGTTCCCCTGCTCCCTCTTCTGCTGCTGACTCGGCCGCTTCCTCCGCCTCGGGAGGAACGTTGGCACCTGCTGACCACCAAACAGAGGATGTGCCACCGACAACACCACCTGCGTCACCAAGCATCTCCACCTCACAAACCTTGGAGAGAAAGCATAAATTCCCACCTGCCACACTCGAGCCCTGGGCCTAAATGCCAGCATTTCTAAACTACTGGCCTTTGAAATGCTGTCATTCAGGCTGGTTGACACAGACAGCTTCACACAGCTGATGGCAATGGTTGTCCCACAGTATGTTGTTCCCAGCCGCCACTACTTCTCCAAGATAGCCGTGCCTTCCCTGCACAAACAAGTATCCGATAAAATCAAGTGTGCACTGCGCAACGCCATCTGTGGCAAGGTCCACCTAACCACAGATACGTGGACCAGTAAGCACGGCCAAGGACGCTATATCTCCCTAACTGCACACTGGGTAAATATAGTGGCGGCTGGGCCCCAGGCGGAGAGTTCCTTGGCGCACGTCCTTCCGCCGCTAAGGATCGCAGGGCAGCATCTCCTGTAGCCGCCTCCTCCTACTCGGCTTCCTCCTCCTCTGCTCATCCAGTCAGCCACACACCTTCACCACCAACTTCAGCACAGCCTGGGGTAAACGTCAGCAGGCCATTCTGAAACTCATATGTTTGGGGGACAGGCCACACACCGCGCTGGAGTTGTGGCGGGGTATTGAACAACAGACCGACGAGTGGTTTCTGCCGGTGGGCCTCAAGCCCGGCCTGGCGGTGTGCGATAATGGGCCAAATCTCGTCGCAGCTCTGGGATCTGCCAGTTTGACGCACATCCCTTGCCTGGTGCATGTGCTAAATTTGGCGGTGCAGAAGTTCCTTCAGAACTACCCCGACATGTCAGAGCTGCTGTATAAAGTGCGGGCCGTCTGTGCGCGCTTCCGGCGTTCACATCCTGCCGCTGCTCGCCTGTCTGCGCTACAGCGTAACTTCGGCCTTCCCGCTCACCACCTCACATGCGACGTGCCCACCAGGTGGAACTCCACCTTGCACATGCTGGAGAGACTGTGCGAGCAGCAGCAGGCCATAGTGGAGTTTCAGCTGCAGCACACACGCGTCAGTCGCACTGCGGAACAGCACCATTTCACCACCAATGATTGGGCCTCCATGTGAGACCTGTGTGCCCTGTTGCGCTATTTCGAGTACTCCACCAACATGGCCAGTGGCGATGACACCGTTATCAGCGTTACAATACCACTTCTATGTCTCCTTGAGAAAAAGCTTAGGCGATGATGGAAGAGGAGGTGGCCCAGGAGGAGGAGGAGGAGGATGAGGGGTCATTTTTAGCACTTTCAGGCCAGTCTGTTAGGTGGCGGAGAGGGAGTTTTTTTGCAACAGCAGAGGCCAGGTACAAATGTGGCTAGCCAGGGCCCACTACTGGAGGATGAGGAGGATGAGGAGGAGGTGGGGGAGGATGAGGATGAAGCAGGTTCACAGCGAGTGGCACCCGACACAGCTCAGGCCCATCACTGGTGCGTGGCTGGGGGGATACGGAGGACGATGACGATACGCCTCCCACAGAGGACAGCTTGCCCACATTTTAACGTTACGGACTACTGGGTTGCCACCCTGCTGTATCCCCGGTACAAAGACAATGTTCCCACCTTACTTCCTGCACTGGAGCGTGATAGGAAGATGCGCGAGTTCAAGCACACGCTGGTAGACGCGCTCCTGAGAGCATTCCCAAATGTCACAGGGGAACAGGTGGAAGCCAAAGGCGAAGGCAGAGGAGGAGCAAGAGGTCGCCAACGCAGCTGTGTCACGGCCAGCTCCTCTGAGGGCAGGGTTAGCATGGCAGAAATGTGGAAAAGTTTTGTCTCCACGCCACAACTAACTGCACCACCACCTGATACGGAACGTGTTAGCAGGAGGCAGCATTTCACTAACATGGTTGAACAGTACGTCTGCACACCCCTCCAAGTACTGACTGATGGTTCGGCCCCATTCAACTTCTGGGTCTTCAAATTGTCCACGTGGCCAGAGTTAGCATTTTATGCCTTGGAGGTGCTGGCCTGCCCGGCAGTCAGCGTTTTGTCTGAACGTGTTCAGCACGGCAGGGGGTGTCCATACTGACAAACGCAGCCGTCTGTCCACAGCCAACGTGGACAAGCTGACGTTCATAAAAATTAACCAGGCATGGGTCCCACAGGACCTGTCCCTCCCTTGTGCAGAATAGACATTTATAACTGCCTCCCCCTCAACCATGTATTCATGTATTCCGGGGCACTTCTTTATTGAATCTTCATTTTTTTAACTTTATCATGATCTTGCGGTGCCACCCAAAGTTGAATGAACCTCTCCTCAATCTGGGCGCCGGGGCCTAAATAACTGAAAGTGGCCTTCTCCAGTGGTGGGTGATATGACGCCTTATTCCTTGCTGTGGGACCACTCTCCTCTGTCTGGGTGCTGGGGCTGAAATAACTGAAAGTGGCCTTCTCCAGTGGTGGGTGATATGACGCATGAGTCTCTGCTACGTGACCTCTCTCCAATTGATATTGGTTAATTTTTATTTATTTTATTTTAATTCATTTCCCTGTTCACATTTGTTTGCAAGGCATTTACCTACATTTTGCTGCTTTTTGCAGCCCTCTAGCCCTTTCCTGGACTATTTTACAGCCTTTTTAGTGCCTAAAAGTTCGGGTCCCCTTTGACTTCAATGGGTTCGGGTTCGGGATAAAGTTAGGGTCGAGTTCGGATCCCAAACCCGAACATTTTTGGGAAGTTCGACCGAACTTCTCGAACCCGAACATCCAGGTGTTCGCTCATCTCTAGTCTAGTCTCAATGAAAGACATAAAAATTAAAACCTGTTTGTGTATCATTAGATAGTCTTAGATGGCAATAAGAATACATTTTATTAGTAAGTAATTCAGAAATCTAAGTCATTCTAAAGAATTTGCCTTCTTTTTTTTGTAACTGTATTTCTTCTTTTTATACTTTCCAGTCCTTGTTGAGACTGGACTAAAGATGAATCCAAGCAGCATTTGTTCACTTTTGTGCCCTGCATATATTAACTAATGGTACTACAAGCAGCATCTTCTAAAGATGAATTGCAATTAAATTGCACCCTGAACGTAACAAGTTAAACTGTATTTAAATGATTTTTCCCATTGGTTTCTAACAAGGGAATAGATGGGAAAATATATTTTGACCTGTCATTCTCTTGAGCCCAATATCTACATGAACTAAATAATCTCTTCAAGGCTTAGGTTTTCTAGTATAACATAAACAGATCTTAGTAAAATTCTAGATCACTTGAGAAATGATCCATTACAAAGCTTCAATGATGCCTGAGGGCACTACAGATTTATGGACATGATTCCTCTTAGTTACTCACAAAGGACATACTCTAGCTTTTTCTTTTAACATGTCATCCATTTAATTCCAGTTGCGTAAAATTAAACTTGTTACAATTTATTTTTCAGTTCTATACCTTTTTTACGCAGTCTAAAAGGACAAATTCTTTACTTTGTGTTTTTGTGGAATTTTACATATCAGTAGTTATCTCTTTGAAACATGTTTTTTAATGTTTTCACAGGTGCATGAAGAACAGGGTTTAAACTAATTTGTGTCTGACATATATATATCACCATCCACTACAGCTTTGAATGTGAGACTAACATCATTTTATAGACAATCATCTTCGGCAGGATGATTAAATAAAAATATTTGTGTGAACACTGCAAATTGGTGTGCCATCTAAACTGTGTATCTGCTATATTAACATGCACATTTTACCATATGCTTATGGCAAATGTTTGGTCTTTAAAGATGACATCTGCAGTGTCCATGATTAGAGACTGACGAGAAGGCTAGCTTGAGGGACACAAATGCAGAATCAGCTCCAGTGGTCCACTCCTTAGTGGTCACACCTTTTCAGTTAAAAACATATACAGGAGTGATCAGAGCAGAAAAATAGGGCATGAATTACCAGTAGAAATTAGCAAAGCCCAAAAACCATTATATAGATCTTAGACCCATACAAGGCCAATCCAGGGCCTCTGACAACTTTCAGGATCAATCTAAATATCTTTGTTAGATATTACATACCCTAAGAACGGTAAGGAGGTTTTCTCAAACAGACACTTCTAAAATTTACCATCTAGTCTGTTCTCTTATAAATGTTGAAGGACAATTTGCAACCATACAGGCATACAACAGGTTACAGAACACATCATAAACAAATTTTTGGAAAACTGTAGAAATGTTGAAGAGAACAACGGGCATGATGAGGTACTCATAGTGGCCGCTATGCTTATTAAAGGCAGCATTTAACTTGTCTCCTTCTCATATGCAGATCAAATGGTATGCCCTCCGGAGATCCAACTTTGTGAATACCCTTGCTTTACGTAATTTGTCTGGGATTAGAGGCAGGGCTATTCTTTACCATGTTCTTTACCATGATCTTATTCAGACCACGATAATCTATACATAGCTTAAAAAATCCATCCTTCTTCTTGATAAAGATGAAGCCTGCCCTGGCTGGAGAGGAGTACTTCTGGAAGAATCTTCTTTCTGGATTCTCTCTAATATAGATAGTCTGGTCTGGGTTTCAGACAGGGACAGTAGGTAGACCCAACCCTGGAGTGGAGTGTTGCCAGGCAACAGGTCAATGGGGCATTTGTAAGGTTGATGTGGTGGCAACATCTTGGCTTCTTGACTTGTTAAATGCGTCTGTGTTGGTGGAGTAAGATGAAGTTAATCCATGGAGAGTCTGTGGAACTTGTAGGCCAGGAACTGGCCGTACTGAAGCGAGATGACGGGAATGAAAATCAGGGCCCCCTGCACAAAATCTGACCACTGTGCCAGGTGATCATAGGAGCATGGAGGCAGAGCCAGGGCAACCCCAACAACAGAGGGCTAGTGGATACTGGCAGAAAGTTAAAGGATATGTCACGTTCTGCCGACGGCACGCTCCTCAGAAGGCAGTGTTGTCGGCATTTAGTTGTTAGGACAACGAGGTTGGGCTTTCTGGTTCAGGAAGTTCTAGCCAATCAGAGGTGTACTGACGTCATCAGTCATGTGACACTGGATGGATCACATGACCAAGAAGTGCTGCTTATTTAAACAGGCAGCCTGCTGGCAACAGGTTGCATGTGATTGGTTTCATTCTCTGGATTGCACTAGTGTTTGTTCCTGTGAAGTTGCTATTGGATCCCTGGCTTGTGCTCTGACTCTGACTTGTGTTTGACCTCTTGGATTTGACGTGATCTCCTGGTTTTGACCGCTGGCTATTCCGTGTTCGTCTGATTCTGTTTTGATTTGGACTCTCCTGGTATTGACCACAACTTGGTACATTCCCTGATTCTATCTGTTTAAATTGTACCATTCTGTCACTAGTCTTCTGTTATTTTGTTCCCCTGTTTTCCCTTCCCTAATTCGGGCCCAGTACATATACTGTATAGGAAGGGACTGGTATCCAGTTATCGGCTGACAGGGCAGATTGTGCAAGTAGGTTGGGACAGTGCTTGGCATGAGTATGGGACTCACTGTTCCCTACTGTGACAGGATATACCGTAATACATTTTCTCAAATGGTACTGTCTGTATGGATCCTGTGCGGGCTTTGGTAGACTACCATAGATGCATGGTCTCACACAGTTGATACAGGATCTAGCAGAAAGAGTTCACCATCAGGAGAAAATTCAGGAGGTACCAGTAATTATGGTTTCCTCTCATCCCATGGAACGTTACATTAAGCTTCCTGACCGTTTTTCTGCGGACAGGAGTCAATTTTGGACTTTTATGGAGAGTTGCAAGTTGCATTTTGGGTTACGACTAGAGATGAGCGAATCAAAGCTGACGAACTGGAATTCGATCCGAATTTCAGGAAAAATTCGATTCGCCCTAAAACCGAATTTCCTCCCGCTTTGTGGTAACGCATTGCATTTTTTCCTAAAATGGCTGCTGAACGTGTGAGGACATGGAGAAAGGAACTCTGGGAAGACTGGATCACACATATTGACTAGTGATGAGCAGGAGGTGCCATATTCGAATTTGCGATATATAGCTAATATTCAAATGAATATTCGTAATATATTCGCCGAAATCGAATATTCGTCATTATTAAAATAATCGTGATAAAATGCGAATATTTTATTCACATTGCGCGAATTGAACTTTTAATATAAATGCATATCTCCTACTGGCTTGCAAACATGAACGAATACTCTAAGTTGGATGCGCATTGCGAAAAAAAATGACCATTATTTTTTCAATAATCAGAATACTTAGTCGTCTTCAACTTCATATTCTGTTCATTGTGGGGAAAAAAGATTTTTGCATTGTGCATCCAACTTGGAGCTGTCAATAGGCAACTTTCCTATTGCAAATGCATTTTTTAAACAAGCTAATCATATTCGTAGTTCTGTATCCGTACAAAGCGACTTTAATGCGAATAATTTCCATAGAAATATTTGTGTGCGTACAGATGTTATTATTCAAGTTAGGCGGCAGTAACTTAACTTATTCGTATGTGCGCGTGTTTATGCGCGTGTTTGTGCGCGTGCTTATGCGCACATACAGGCGTGGCTTCTTCCTGGGAGCAGTTACAACACGTTTTGTTGTGGTGCATGCGATCAATGGGAAAAAAGATGGTGGACAACAATTTCACCAGAGAGGAGGAAGATATCCTGATCACAGTAAGTTATTGAACATTACATTACAGCTATAAGTACATGTGACACGCTTGTAACATTCAAATGTATGTTTATGGAGATAAAACATACTCAAATTTTTGCAATACATATGAAATTTCATTTCACATAGTTTGCTTACTGCAGTGCTTACATAGAAATGATTTGTGGAAACTAGTATTGTTGGCATTCAAAAACAATACTTATTGCCCCAAATCATTAATATCTACTAATCTCTTAGGTATATCAACATGAGTTTCTGTCTGTCTGTTATTTATGGCTGACCAAACGACTGGACCGATCTTCACTAAGTTTGGCAGATGGGTACATCAGGTGTCTGGGAAGGTTTTAGACCGGGGCTCAGCTCTCTAGGACGTATTATTCCTGAGATATTCCCCCCAAAAGGACCTGCATTAGCCAAAACAAGCCCCAAACTGCCATCCACACGGCCACATGTCCCTTATCAGCCAATAGAAGCTCCCAT